>JAQMYM010007831.1:0-27392 GCA_030014255.1 Parauchenoglanis ngamensis | reverse complement strand
TCAGGAGCTGGGCTTGGCCCCTTAGTTCCAGTGAAAGGAACTCTGAATGCTTCAGCATACCAAGAGATTTTGGACAAGTTCATGCTCCCAACTTTGTGGAAACAGATTGGGGATGGCCCCTTACTGTTACAACATGACTGCGCACCAGTGCACAAGCAAGGTCCATAAAAACATGGATGAGCGAATTTGGTGTGGAAGAACTTGACTGGCCTGCACAGAGCTCTGACCTCAACCCGATAGAATACCTTAGGGATGAATAGAGCGGACATTGCAAGCCAGGCCTTCTTGTCCAACATCAGTGTCTGACCTCACAAATGTGCTTCTGGAAGAATGGTCAAAAATTGTCATAAAAATTCCCTAAACCTTGTAGAGAGCTTGCCCAGAAGAGTTGAAGCTGTTATAGCTGCAAAGGGTGGGCCAACATCATATTAAACCGTATGGATTAAGAATGGGATTTCACTTAAGTTCATATGTGTGTAAAGGCAGGTGAGCGAATACTTTTGGCAATATAGTGTATGTAGGTACAATCTGAATTAAGCATTTGCACATTTGAATGTTTTCAAAAGCTAATGCTTTGAAAGAAACACCTTTAATCAGCTTTGTGTGAATATTGATTGTTCCCTAATTGCGATTTTCCATAGTAATATGCTGTTTTTAATTGTCTAGAACTGTTTACCTAAAATCCAGGAATACAAGCATTTCCAGGATTTCAAGTGTAAGGAGAGTAGAGGAGATGTAATAATATTACAGCTATGCAGTCAGGAACTGCAGCAATCAAAAACTCTCAGCTGGATGATGCATGTTTAAGACATTCTGCATTAAAATGTTAAAAACATAGCAGCACATTTTAATATAATCACTTCATACATGGTTAGGATGCTGTGTGGTGTTTTAGGTTTCCCAATGCCAAGAAGACTGGGAAAAGAAGAGAGAAGAGGGAGGGCCATGGCCGAGCTTGGAGGATTAGGTCACAGAGTATTTTGCAGTCACACCCTTCTGTTTCTTTTGCTCAACCGCAACCCCCTGCTCCAGGAACACTTTTTACATGACATAAGCCCAACATGCCCCAACACCCCCTGGTTTTAACCACCATGGTATATCTGATTAAACAAAACACACAGTAACCAGGACCCACACTGTTCTAAGTGGACCAGCAACTGTGTTTATATACCTGCCTGGACTCCTCCTTCCAGAGAACAAATCTAAATCCTTGAAAGAATAATAAACTCTTCACTCATCCCCTTGAAGCACAGGAAGAACACTTAACAGCTGAAGAGTTAAGAACCCAGAATTGTGGTTTCAAAGTATTCATTCCATGATAAAGTGTCTCACCTATCCCAGTGTGGTGTGGAGTTAATGACACAGACAGGTTATTAGAGTTCAAGCTTCCCTTATATACTATACATCACAGAGCACTACCATGATCAGAGGACCAAAGTCAGCCATGTTATAGTTAAATTTTTTTTTTAAAAGAGGGAACATATTTTGATGTGATGTTATGGATGTTGAAGAGTTCCAACTTCATTTCCCACAAGAAGAGTCATCAATTAGTCATTCCTACTCAACAGAAACTGAAATGCAAATGCAGATGTTCTACAAATAGGTAAAAGACTTGTGATTTACTCTAACAACGTATTGTGTTTCTAAGCTCCAAATACTGTAATTCTGCTTCAGATTCAGAGGCAAAAACTTGGTCTGAATAAAACAAGAAGTGAAACATAAGCAAAATATTACAATTGCATGACTACTATCAGGTGACAAGTTCACAGTAAAGTATAAGCTGTGTGCACTTTAATAACCTAATTAGCAATTGCTGTCCTTATAGGCCTAGGTGTAGCATTGTAACACCAAAGGTTTTCTGTTAGCTCTCAGTTTACTGTCCACCAGCCAAAAACATGAAGATTGATTATGTGATTGTGCATGGTGCCCTGTGTTGGACTGAAATCCCATCCATGGTGTATTTCCGGATCATTACCAGTATTCCGGGGGTAGGTTTGGATCCACCACAACTCACCAATGAATGAATTATAACAGGGAATAATATTGAGATTGACACCAGATTTCTATTTATTATAGATGCACATATGTTCCCAAAAAATCAAATCAAAATGTGGATTCGTTTCTAAATGGCAGCACTGTTATAGCATGGGAATAGTCAGTCTTACTCTGTCTTGGATTCATCTAAACTTCTCAATTAGAGCCAAATGTTTAAATGTAATGAAAGTACTAAGAAGCATTTATTCTAGTATTGCAGCATTGGAGAAACTAATACAGTTTTGTTTTGGGTGGTGAAGAATGGAGTAACGTTCTTTATGCAAAATGCAATCATTGGCAAGGTGTAAAATGAAGCAGAATTTACAAATTCACCTGTACACCACAGCAATTTTCACTGCCGAGCTCCCTGGTCTTCTCTAGCCACATCATTACCTGCCACATGTACACTAATGAGCCCCTGGCTAAAAGATTTTTGATGTGCACCGCATTTGGCTATTTAATGACCCGAGTGCAAGATATGTGTGCTGCATAGTGCAGATATTCACTTCATAGAGCCACCATTTTGTAGACAGTCACTGCCTTTCTTTATCCTTTGATTTAAAGAGCCAATCATGCCATACAATCTGGCAGCGTTCACTGAACACATGTATTACTCTATTATTGTATTAATTAATTACAATTGGGGGGATAAGACTGCATATCATGTTCTGGATTCTGTAGCTAATTTGCGTTGTTCTGAGGATAAACATTTACTCTTAGTTATTGTTGTGTATACTTATGAAAAATGCACATGAATCCTTCAAATCATCCTGTTTCAAAAATCTTGTAGAATATTAAGAGATGTGTGCACCTGTAAGTTTTCTTCAGGTCACCCCAATAACTATAATGACATGGTATTATTACATATAATATAACAAACGTAACATCTAGACCCCTAAAGAAATCAATCTATATCTATACTTTTTAAAACTTTCATACAAAGTGAGTTCTGCTCACACCAGTGGTCGATGATTTAACCTATTCACACCTAAAACAAGGCTTTGTTTCTGTTATCTTATTCATGTGACATGTTTGGACAAGCTGAATAATAGAAGGCTAAAGGTTTAAGTAGTTTGTCTGGTAATGTGCATTATAGCATATTGAATGTGACTGCTTCTATAATTAGAGCATGCGCACACACAGATGGAGTTTAGAGGTGCCAGAATTGCAGCTGACATTAGGGGATGTACAGCCAACGGTTGAGCAAGCAAGAAGTTTCTTACACACAAACTGGGGTGTGTGTGTGTGTGTGTGTGTGTGTGTGTGTGTGTGTGTGTGTGTGTGTGCGCGTATGCAAGAGAGATTGTGCACACATAATGGAGGTATAGGTTTATATGGTGATGTGCAGACTGTAATTTCCATGCAACATACAAAGGCAGACCTGCTGTCTTGTCTCACTACATCCCAGCTCCACACACTCACACTCACACACACACACACACACACACACACACACACACACACAAACACACACAACCATTAATGGGGCCATTCAGGGACATGGAAAGGGGACAGGAGATCATGGTTGAAATTTTCCTTATGTTCAATATAAAGTGTTTTGTTAATGAATCTGGCTTCATTCATTCTGATGTGACTTAGGATGTATTACATGATGTTAATTACATTAGTAGACCTTGGTGTTCCCTGACTACAAATCACCCCCTCACCTTTATGGCTATTTCTATCCTTGTATGCAGGATACCAAGAACACCTTTTGTATATTAATCAATCAAAAACAAAATGGGATAAATGAAAAACTTTCACTTCTGGCTGGAATGGAAAGAATGACAAAGTTAAGCATATAAAGCAGAGCTTCCAGTGTAGCTGCAGTTCCCCAGGTTTAACCTTCATGAGCAATAGAGCAAAACACTGGACGCAGCTCAGATACTGGCTCCAAGACTCGGGTAGTTGAGTCGTTCCCAGAAGTCCGTTCAACAAACGCCTCCTCCTCCCCCCTCATTACTGTTGGATGTGCATGCAAACTCTCACAAGCTCAACATGAGAAAGAAAGAGAACTAGAGCTACAGCTACAGAAAATCTGCTGCTGGTTTGTTGTTCTACTACACTGCCCAACATGATCAGGCACTTTAACCATCCACGCTCTGCCCCACACCACTGCATCCTTCTCTCTCTCTCCCTCTCTCTCACATCCTTTTTAATATCAATAATTGTACACTTGTATGCTTGAACATGCAAATCACTTTTAATGGTCAATTTTAAGTAACTTAAGAATTAAGCATTTAAAACCGTGTGAGAAAGAAGTAATGCAGGAAACAGGTCTTACACTGCAGTGCTCTGAGAGATTTTGGGGAACTTTCAATGCCCAGGTACTTCAAACTTCACATGAACACAAAGAGCACTACAGTCAAGAAAATACAGCCCTCAATGCAGTTCTGCAGAGGCTTGTGAAACTGGGCAGAGGAGATCCCCTTTTCACATGTGTGCAGAAAGCAAGACCATTATTTAATGGCCAAGGCAATGCTTAATAATGAATGTTAATTAAGAAAGGATTGCTTTCACAGAACAAGTGTGAGGCAGAGAGAGACTACCATGCTCTTTCTTTAGAATGGAGAATAATAATGTACAAAATAATATCACAGTGCAACTCATAAGAGTATTTTACCATTCTGAAATACCATCACATTCCACAATCCAACCTGAACAGGTTAAAATAAAATTTTCATAGAGAACATAAGTATTTGACCAGTTGTCACAAGAAAAGAAAACCAAAGATACCTTTTGGCTGATCAGACAAATAAGCTGTTCTAAGCACTTCTTCCTCATTTCACTTACTAATCACATAAAAGGTCTGTACACATTGAGCCTGTCATTACATGCTAAAAAAATTACGTAGTCACCGTAATTACTGAAGCTCATTTAAATTCCTCACTTCAGTGGGAATGAACTAGAACCTCAAGTTCCAGTGGCTCAAATTCAGACCAGCTCTTATTTTCAAATGTGCAGTGGGACAAAAAACTCATAGGTCAAGTTCTTATAGAATCTAAGTTGGTGAGCAATCTGCTCACTTGATCTTGGCCCAATAAGTAAGCATTTTTTGTTGGTTGCTGGAAAACTGACCTAATGATAAGATTATTCTGAAACTGTACAAATCACGCTTTTCCATATTATTTGGATTTAAGTGAATTCTGTTAATATACTCTCTCTCTCACACACACACACACACACACACACACACACACACACACACACACACACACACACAGACACAAGGGCTGCATTGTTAAGACTGCATGAGTGTGTTGGTGAAAAACTGATGTAGCCATCCACAGGTGGGTAAAATGGAGAGAAAAAGGCGAAACAGAAAAAAAAGAGGAGTGTGAAGGTGTAGGCCAGGGAAAACTGCAAAGCAGAGTTCAGTGTGTTCAGAGTTCACTGTTCAGTGTGTGCTGCTATTTATGTTTATAGCCAAGTTAGTGACATTTTCCCTTGTTTAGGACCTTTCTGAAGATTCACTTTTTCATACCATGACCTTAGTTTGCAGAACCTTTTCTCAAGTCTTGAAATGTTGTTTATGAATGAATTGTGCCTCCAAGTTCCAGAGAAAGTTATTTGAATGGGTCACTCAGTTTAATTATTCATCAAATGCCTTTTCTACTGGAGCGACTAACACTTGTCATAGTAAATAATTAATATACCCTTAACAACATGTGGCAGAGAAATGGTGGAGAGTGCTTCTCAACCCACGGCTTCCCACCATACTGTTCCTGTACTTTGTGCTAACTGCTCTTGTGGTGTTGTCATGTAGGAAGGGGCATTTAATTACTAACAAATATGTTTCATTATTGTAACTTGTTAGTTAACATAGATTCCCATAGATGTATGTTCAGGCTGGAAATTTATGAGTCACAGATGCCTTCTGTTAGATTAAATAAACTACACACAAATATGCAAACTATGGAAAAAAAGAAAAAAAAAAGAAAGTAGCACGTACGGGGTCACTTCACTGTTGTCAAACATTCCCAAGTTCTCTTTGACCACCGAGTAATATTAAAAAAAATTAAAAGATAAAAGAGATAGTTATTGAAGTCAATTGCCTTAGAAAGCATTTCAAAGCTTGCTCAATGGCAGAGAATGGGCAGCTTGGCAGTGCTGGGATTTGAACTCCGAGCAGTAGTTCAAAATCTTAACCAGTGAGCAACCACGGCCAAAAAAATTTGAAAAAAAAAAAAAAAAAAAAAAAACCTTGATGACCCCTACTCCACTATTGATTACGTTTTGTGGATTGGTGAGGCGAAAGTGAATGTTGGAAGACATGGGTTCCATTACATCTGTAAAGCTAACAGAGCATTCCACAAAAAGAACATCATACTAACACTGAATCATAGTGGTGGTAGTGTGGTGGTGGGGGTACGCGTTGCTGCTTCAGGGCCTGGGTGACTTGCCATAACTGACGGAACCATAAGTTCTGCTCTTTACCAGAAAACCCTGAAGGAGAATATTCAGTCATCAGTCCATGATCAAGTTGCCCAAGTGCAATTCGGTTATGCAGCATGACAATGATCTGGAGCACAAGAGCAAATCCACTTTTGAATGGCTCAATAGAAACAAAATGAAGATTTTGGAGTGGCCTAGACAGAGTCCTGACTTGAACCCCACTGAGATGCTATGGCATTATCTTAAACTGTAAGTTCCATCTCAAAAGAAATTAATGCAATGCTGTGAATTGGGTCAAAATTCCTCCACAGCACTTTGAAAGACTGATCTCCACTTATCAGAAGCATTTGCTTGCAGTTGCTGCTAAAGGTGGCACAACTAGTTATTAATTTTAAGAGCATTAACTTGGTCTGCCTGGCTGTTCGTAATTCTTGCACTTATAACTTCATATCTAGTTCAAGAAAAACATGTTATTGTACAGTAAACATTTCAAAAGATTACTAAACACCCAAGCCCAAACCAGGCCAGATAACTGGTGTATCTGTATTAAATATTTAAAAAAAAAAAAAAAAGGAAGAATATTTATGGAATTATATTAATTTACGGAATAAATGTAATAATACATAATAAAATTGTCTTATCCATATTTCTTCACCTCCTCTCAGGAATCAACCTGCTTCAAAGCTAATCTTACACATTTCTCAAAAGTAACTTTTCCTGCTCTCAGTCTGAGTAAATAACAAATAGAATGTAGCACAAACAGCATGTGTGTGTGTGTGTGTGTGTGTGTGTATGTGTGTGTGTGTGTGTGGTCATTGACTGACAGCAGACTGAATGGTCCCTGTCACTTCCTCTTTCATCACACATGCTCATCTATGCTGTGGCACTTTTCAGCAGGCAACCCCAGATGCACACTCACTTACACACTTGAGTGCACATAAACACACATGCACACATGTGCATACACACAGTAACAACAGGCAGACAGAGTAGACTTTTGCCCTCTCTATTTCTAATAAACCAAAGCAATGACACTATATTCAGAGTAGTACTACAAACCACTAACGAGCTGACTAGCGGTCCCTACTCCAGGGGTTCCCAAATTTTTGTGCACATGATCTGTATGAATTTTTGCTGACCCCAAGCCTTAAGCACCACACACTTTTAAAAACTCCAGATTTATAATATAGGACTTCTGTAACATTTGAATGTTTTATTATGTTCATGACAAACATATGTCTAAGGTAAGGAACTAATAAACAAATGAATACTCCTTGCACTGATTACGAGTCTAGTGAAAACTTTTGTGCTGTTATAGGAAAATAATCCTCACTGGGGTGGTCTTATTCGACTTGACGTGAGGCAGAGGGGTCTAGTTTATACTCGACACGTGCAGTAATGTCATTATCATGAGTGTCCTTGTTCACACACTTGCTGCGCATAATTTGTACAACTGGAAAATTTAAAATGTGCCAATTTTGAGTTTCTCTTGCAATCCAATCTGTAAACTAGACAGGCACTCAGATTGCGCAGATGTCGACTAAGCTGCAACTGCAGCCACCTTATACATCTGAATAGATTTCCAGTGGATTCATCATGGATTCATTCAATTTCTACATTGGCTATGTTTTGTCACTACTGAACTTTCCTGATATCTACTAGATTTCAAGATGCATGGCATTGTAGAGCACAGACTTCCGCCAAGCCCAATTGACTTATTCTGGAACGTTAGCAAAAGGTAAACAAATTTCATGAATCCACTCTGTGACTTGGATCTGTGCCAAAATTGAATGGGTTCTTCCTTGACCCATGGCCTGCCACCAGGTTTCATGGAAATCAGTTTGGTATATTTTGCGCAATCCTGCTTACAGGCAGACAAACAAGTCACACTAAAGACCTCCTTGGTGGTGGTAATCAAGTGACCCCTAGTTTGAGAACCACTGCCATACTCTATATTAGTATAGAAATGACTGAACTCTCACACTTTTTAGCATATTAATAATTTTATGTAGCCAACAGAGTATCTTAACATGAGACAATTTTACATAAATGCAGTGCTGTCTGCCAAACTTAAA
This sequence comes from Parauchenoglanis ngamensis, assembly GCA_030014255.1. Lineage (NCBI taxonomy): Eukaryota > Metazoa > Chordata > Actinopteri > Siluriformes > Auchenoglanididae > Parauchenoglanis > Parauchenoglanis ngamensis. The sequence continues at coordinate 18,888 of JAQMYM010007831.1, read as the reverse complement.
TATAATGGTAACTATAAGAGTTACCTTTTTCGGGTTGGAAACAGATAAAGCCTAATCTGAGACTTATCCTATTTAGTCAATTTAACAAGATTGCCTTTAATGGATGTATGGTGTAACTATATTACTACTCAATTGTGAGTTACACAGAAGAGGCTGTGATTACAGTTTCAACACAATTCATCAAGATTTTTAGTATATAAATTACACCTCATTAACCAAAAGAGATCTTAGGAATAACAGAGCTATTATTTTTATTGTTTATTACACAATTAAGGAAATTGAACAAGCTTTACTGGGTTTAAAAATGTTGACCTCACTTTTGAATAGAAGTGTCCAAATTCTGATCATTCAGCACTATAAAACTTAAAGCCAAGGGCAGAATGGCCTTTTATATGAGCCAAAAAGATAGGAGTCCAAATGAGTCCAAAAGAGTGATATAGTATGGTTGCAGAATTGATGAAAAATAACTGCAGCACCTGGACATTAGTACACCACAAATATGCCCAGTAATAAGTTACATTTACATCCCGCCATACAGCCATTGCATAAAGCCACTGTTTTCCCTCTAGTCTCACTCTAGAGGTGTGCCTCTAAATCTGAAATTTTGAAACTTAGCAAAGGAAACAGGAACGGAGGGAGCAAAAGACACACTCAAGAAACCAGGCTTTCCTTTATCATATCCTTTCAGTAATGCTCTCAATGACTATCTCTCTTTATCTTGCTCTCGTGGCAACCATCGTGTCAAATGCAGCTGTCATCATGAATGCATCAAAGGAACAGAAAGGCCACGTTCACATGGCCCTGAGGTAATTTTGATTCACCTCCCCTTGCCAAAAGGCCCTAGCTCTCTTTCATTAATAGTACAGCTGGAATAGGCAACACATAATTGATTCTATAGAAAACATGAGATGCCACTCATCAAAATCAGGAATAAATTATTATATGGAGTGAAGAATTGAAAAGAGGGAAGAACCTTGAATATAATTTCAATCAGAATGTCAGGAGATTTTAGTTTTTTGGAAACTGGTTTAAATATCTAGCAAATTTGAATATAATATATTAACATAATGTAAGTATATTTATACATTGAATTGTTCCACTCAATATTACACCCTTAATATTCTTCTTATGATAATGGTGGCTGCAGATTGCTGTACTTTGATGAAATTCATAATGAATGATTTGTAATGAACTACAGATACTCAAAACAGTGATTTGTTTTCCCCAAAGCTATGCTTCTTTAATCATTAATGAAATACTATGAATTTTTCTTTGAATATGCAAATGTGTTTTCAAATGTGTTATCTCTTCTGGCTCCATAGTGTTGAAAAATATTAGGCATTCAGGTGTGTTTGCATGGGAGTTTTTCAAAGTTTCCAGCGAGGATTTAAAGTAATTGAGATTAGTGTATTTACTTTGTTGGTGAAGCTGATGTGTTGTTTTAAAGCTGTGCTGAGGAATAGCAGATCAGATAATGAAACTGTTTAGGGGATGTCTTGTTTGGTGAATAATTCCCACATCATGTTGAGGTAATACATAATTTTTGTTTAATTTTTATAAATTGTGGTGAGATTCTTTGTTATTTGACATGTTTTGAGGATATGTGTCAGGCCTACGACTGAACATTCAGGCACTAGGACTCCCTCCCCGAAGTTCTAAGTGGCTGCAGCTGCACCTCATTACCTCTAGGCCTACTTATACACTCACTCAGACTCTAGATCCCTGCGAAGCAATAGTTTGCCACCAACCTATCTGCCGAGCGATTTCTATGTGTTACTGTTTATCTGGTTTTGACCCTTTTGCTAGTTTTCTGTTTACGAGTTTGCCTGCCCTAGTTTGTACTGTTCGCCTGATCGATTTAACCCTGCTCCCTTTGACTCCGAGTTCGTATCTCTGTTTGTCTGTACCTCTGCTGGATTTGAGCTACGGATCTGCACTTGTGTCCTTCCTGGTTCGTGTGTATGACAGAATGACCATATTCACTTTCTGTGTGTGAATTATCCCGTGTATTTATTTGGTTAATTTTGGAAGGCCCATGTTTTCACTAGAGTAAAATTTTTTCCAAGTTAGGTTTGTGGTCTGGTGTGCACAATTTGCTCTAAAATGCTTAAAAAGGTTATTTATTTCTATTTTTGAGTGTGGTGTTACTATTTCAGTGTTTCTAATTGCTGGAATTAGCGATTTCTATTCATTTTGTCATAGTAAGTTTTCCAAATACTTCCTGATTTATTGTAATTTTCAAAAAATACTATGTCAAAGTTTTTGCTGAATGAACTTTTGATTGTGAGAAGAATGAATAGAAAAATAATGGACAATCATTATTTGAGCCATAAACATATGCTATTGTGTAATTATTTTAGTTGAAGCATTAATGCTAACAGATCTACCATAGTAGTATTGTGACTGACGTTGTACTATTACAATTCTATAATTAATAATGCACAGCCAATAATGTTCAATAATTAGGCTCTGTATATATTCCAATCAGAGTCACTGCATCTGAGTCACTGCATCAGACCCCACTCTATGATGCTGAATGTGTCAATCAATCATTTTCCCCCGGGGTTGGAGACTTTATTTATTCAACCAAATTTTAGGGATAATGAGTACATTTATAATCAAATTAATCTTGTCATAAAACTAATCTATGTATTCAGTTATATTTTTACTTATTAAATTGTATATTAATGACTTTGTGGATTCCACAAAAGGAAGTCTAATACAAATAGTAAATTCTTAATAATAACTTAAAAGTTAATCCAGGCTATCCAGATCTTCCATCATTTGATATGATATTACTTGCACATCTTTTATAGTACCCTATATATCAAGGAAAAAAGATAGTGGTTTATGAAATTATGTTCTTACATTTACTTCAAAATAAAATGCTGGCAGTGGAGATATCTTTTCAGAATTGTTTTGGGGAAATTGTCTGGAATCTGGTAATATCAAAACTATGATGGTGGGACACACTATACTACTCAGCAATTTGAAAAAATTGTGCTTAGTGGCTAAATGTTATTGTTTTATTTGCAGTGAATTCAAAACCAGATTACTCAACAATGCTTTGTCACATAAACACCTAGAGTAACACCTAGTAAAGGGTAAATTCTGCTCTTTATTGTGTTATGTGTTGTATTGTTGTGAAGTGGTAGGGACTTCATGACTTATTCAGCAGAAAAGCAGAGAAGCGTGAAAATATTAGTAAAGACATTGCAGACGTCTGATCTGTCTTTATTTATTATTAACAATTACTTTGTTATACACAAATACTGAACAAATGTGATTAGCATAATTATAAAGCTCTGATTCTTGTGACATGTGTTCAATATCTATGCAATTATGAGTTCATGAGTAATTCAAACAAGAGTAATGGATGTGGAGATGGAGCAGACCTATTTTCAGATTGCAACTATGATTAAATTTGATGTAAATTCAAATTAAATTTTTCTCTGCAAAACTCCGTCACATAGACAAGCAACTAGCACCATTGGAAAGACGTACCGTTTCATGTGACATGCACTGCACTTCGCTGCGACGAAAACTTTGTGAACAATTCAACCAAGAAGAAGGGATGTGAATTTGGACGCAATCTGCAGCCCTCGGGTTCTAAAGCCTAACTATGCTGATGATGCAAACAAAAATTTAATTGCTAACAATTAAATAATTATCACAGTTTCATAATTGACTCCATTTACATACCTGAATTGAGCAAATTACTGGAATTTTAAAATGATTAAACTGCACATAAACATTAAAAATGCTGCATATTGAAGTTCTTCCTCTTTCCTTCAGCATCCACATCTGCTCTTGTATCAAATTATGATTGCACTGATCGTGTTCCTGCTTGCCAAGCCACACTTCCTGATTTGCTGGAATCTTCCAGGTAAACCAATTTCCAACTAAATCAGGAGCAGTTGCAACACACTGATGTGGGCGTGAGTGTCCTTAACTGTGCCACCTGTCTGTTTTATTGACAAGTGGGTACATGTCTAAATAGAGCATGTGGCAATTAACACCTTTAACACTTTTATTTACCATCTCTCCAGTAGGCAAGGGCCATAAATTTGTAAAACTCACATGAAGTGGCACAGAATAAGCACACTCCTGACCTCTGCACTTCCTCTGCACAACACCCTGACTGATGTTGAAAAGCCTTACTAACTCTCAATACTGTTAACGGTTTTGACCACTCATGGTGATATCATTTGGTTGCAGGATTATGACTGTGCCCTGAGAGAACTACAACAGCCAAGTGTACAGGAAGGCAGCAAACAACAAGTGGGAGGAACTCAGGAGAGGATGTGTTTTGAGGGAACACACCAAACCCCCACAAGCTCATTAGGAAAGGTCATTTAGTGTTCATTTACTGAATTCTGCCATTTGCTCTAAACAGCCCTAATTATGATGTGTTTAAAAACAAGAAGTTCACATCATTATAGAATGTAATAATCAGGTAGAGACTGATTAATGAGGCTAGATTAATTCCCATCTCCCAATTTAGACTGGTTACACTTTGTTTTATGTATAAAGTACCAATCAAAAGTTGGACATACCTACTCATACTCATACCTATTCATATTTTTTTCATTATTTTGACTATTTTAACAATAGCAAAGTTATCAACACTATGAAATAACATGTAGAGTACATATGGAATTATATGGTAAATAAAATGTGTTAAACAAAATATGTTTCATATTTTAGATTCTTCAAAGTAGCCAGTGTTTACCTTGATGAAGCTTTGCACACTACGGGCATCATCTTAACCAGCTTCATGAGGTAGTCACCTGGAATGCTTCTCAATTAACAGGTGTGTCTTGTCAAATGTTCTTTAGTGGAATTTCTTGCCTCCTTAATGTGTTTGAGGACATCAGTTGTGTTGTGTCTAGGTAGTGTTGGTATACAGTAAATAGCTCTATTCCACAAATGTAGTATTGCCAAGAATCGCTCAGCTAAATAAAGAGAAACAACACTCCATTATATGAATATATCTGAATCGAGCTCCTTCAATTTGGCAATGTCCTATGCAATGTCCTTCCTTTAGGGCCAGCTATTCAATGTAAGTGAATAATGGATATCGCTGAACAGGTGCCTGGACTTGTTATAAGGCTAACGGCTTTCACCACTCATGGGAAAAGGGATTTAATTGTTCAGTGAAAATCAGAAGTCAGAAATCCAGTTGTCTTGCATTACAACTTTCCTGGAGTGGGAGGGTTAATGCTTGCTGGCACATCACAACTTTTTTTAGTTAAACATCATTTTATATGCCCATCAAATCACAAACCAATGGGCACACTCCAATACAAGTGAAACCACAAACAGCAGGATTTAATCTGTATCTGTGTCCAACAGACTCCATCCTTGTATAAGTGACCATTATATAGAGCTTATTTTCAAATCATATCAAAATTAGTTGCAGCAGCCTCTACTCATCTCTCTGCTGCTGCAGCAAACTTTCACTGTGAAGCCACAGGGGACTGGACACTCTCCATGGCCAAGCATGTATGGGTGAGCATATGTCTCTGTTTCTAACCCTAGATATAGATGTGCTTGTAGCTGTAGGTTTTTTGGCATTTTCAGGCGTTGGTTGGAGCCCAACTGGGGGCGCATTATGTAATTCTACACCCACTGTGAGCGTGTATAACGACAGCTCTTTCCCTCTCTCCATCCCTCCCTCCTTTCTTCTTTCCATCTTTACCTCCCCCACACTGTACCTTCGTCTTCAGCTTCTCTTGCACCTTAGCTCTCACTATCTCTTGCTCTCTCGTCTTTCTCCTTCTACCCACTCCAATTCCATTGCGTTCATGCGTTATTTTTAATCTCTGCATCCGTCATCTCTTCCTCAACCTCTCCCTCCTTCATTCTCTCACAGTTTGTCCTTAACCAGGAATGAAACTGTGTTGTCTGGAATGATAATCGTATCCTTATGCATCTTCCACAGTTCCCTTTAGGTTTTTAAATGCTTGTTTATCCTTTGGTGTATCCTTGGTTGGTATAGTCCTATTCATATGGATGTGCATGTCAGCATAGATTGGAAAAAATAATTGATTAATAGATAGTCCCTTTTTAATTTTATGGTTGGTCTTTCTCTGTAAACAATTAATTAATAATTCTGCACTAACCCCCCTCCCCCCACCTCAAAACATCTACCCCTATCAAAAGCATGCTTTCATGGCAAAAAGATGTCTGAGGTTCACAGAGTATGAAGCAAGTGGCATATCTTATGTTGTTGAAATTAATCAACCCCCTCGACTTGCAAACTCTAACTTCCCACTTCAAAAGAGAATATGGCAACAGTTATGTCATCTAATGGGTACGTGTTTGGTTCAAGAAAAAATATGTATTTCTCCACTACATATAAAGAACACACCCCTCTATATCTTCTGCAATATACACTGCACATTTACCCTGCACATTTACTTACATATAATGAAGTCCACACTTCATTTCCATGTAGACATAAAATAATCTATGATTACTAAGATTAAGAGGTGGACAAAGTACAGAGCACCATTGAGTCAAAGCATAGATAGATAGATATTTATATAGATAATGTATAAGTTTATATTCAGAATTTATATACTTTTGTGAAGCTGCTTTGAGACAATGTCTGTTGTTAAAAGCGCTATACAAATAAATTGAATTGAATTGAATTGAATAGATATTTCTGGTAGAATATCACTCTAGTACAAGTGAAAGTTGCTCAGTCAAATTTTTACTTGAATTAAGATACTGGAGTTAAGGTACTAGAGTACTTGCTTTTCAAAATACTTAAGTATTCTAAAACTTTTTAGTGTTTTCCATGTTTAATGATTTTAATGTTTTCTTTTTAATATCAATGCATTGTTGTATTGTTTATTTGAGATTTATTATTTTTAATATGTTTATTATTAAGATTAGTAACGTTAATTAAGCATTTTTGCTAGACAGCTATTAGTATCAGCAGTGGATTCACAGGACCCGGTTCCAATACGGGTCTGGGAACAAATGATGTGGGAAAAAATGTTTACATAATACAACATGCTTTCTCAGGTTTGGAGATGAATTTTTTGTAGGCAGTTATGAAGTTTCAGTATGGTAAACAGAGCAAACATTTAAAACAATCTTACTACATTAAAAAAATCTTTCAAAAATCTCAAACATGGACTTCTGATATGGCCATGGGTGCTCTGCTGAGCAATCATCATTTTTAACTGCCCCAGCCATCAGTACCACCACCAAGTTCAAATTAAACAGTTAAACAAAATACAGCAAGTACTTTGAACTTCAGCATAGGAGTAGTACTATGTACTATGATTGTTTTTCTGCTGTGATGAACTCAGCATATGGCCCATCACATTTCAGAAAAGAAAAGCTAGGTTTCAAAATAATGGAGTAGCAGGACCATTCATAGAATTCATTGACCATAGTCAAAAGTTTGCTGTTCAAAAGCAGTGGAGTAAAAGTCCTAAGTTCCTTTAAAAAAAATGTATATTCAAGTAAAGTGCAGATATGAAAAATGGAAGCTTGAAAAATGTTTAAAAAAAAGGTCTATAGTCAGTTCTGGCTGTGATGTAAGTTGTGGGCTCATGCACACTGGATTTCGGCGTTCCATCAACCTTGTGACTCACCCAGCACCCCCGAGAGAGAGAGAGAGAGAGAGAGAGAGAGAGTGTGTGAGAGTGTGTGTGTGTGTCATAGCCTGCCAATCCAAGTCCCTGGCTTTTCCCCGAAACTCACAGGAATGACTGGGAAGAGATGTGTACAACAAGACACTTTCTGGTTTCTTGCATTTACAAATGTACTGCTAATTAGACTTGATTGAATAAAAAAAATTATAAAACAGATCAGCAGCATATACCAACACGGCTCAATCCCCAGTGTTGAGTCAGCATTTACAGAGATTGTATATGTGCAGGTGAGCCACAAATGAGCACTGTAAGAGTTAATTTAGCACTGAATTTTAGAGTTTTTGCAGAGAAATTTAAAGTTAATGCAGTACTGGAGATATTTTCTGAAATATAACGCAAAAAAACACAATCAGATCTATCAGGACTCTTGACGATAGGTACAATGTCAGGTAATTTCCGTTATTATTTACAGCCAATATTCTGTATGAATCTTTGTATAATGCATTCAAGGATCAGTGTGTATGTTATTGCATTATGCATTTACCTCACTTTCAAACCACCCACCTCTGAATCATATGAACACACCAAAAACTGAATCATATAGAATAAGCAGTTTGTTTCACCTGATTGGCCACATACTGGTAACATTAATTTGTTTGTTTCTCAAGGTAGCCAGGACACTGCAGCTATAGTAATAATGAAGCTAGAGAACAACAAAACAGATTGAGATTACTGAATTACTAAAAACATCTAATTAATTACTAAACACGATCATCTGCATCATTGTCAAACATCAACAACATAGGACTGAAAGCACCATTGTGGGCTAGGAAGGCAAGCCTGGTAAGACTCTTATCTCTGAGAACAATCAGAGGTGATTCACGAGGATGCACTGAGCTGATCAACAACACTGTATTAGCTTTACAAAGAACATCCACAGACATCCAACAACCCAAAAACAAGCAGATGACAAACAAAAGCTTCATATCATATAAACAAACATCATATCATTAATCACAATATAACTGCCATAACAATCTGCACAGTCATGTACATTATACAGCATAATCTTTTCACACCATGTTCTCTGTTTTCATACACAAACACAAAATCACTTCTGTCATGGTAAAAAAAGTGGAGGCAAAGAAATCTGCTACGCGTTTAAACTCTCTCGCACATGCACTTGGTCTACCTGTTTACAGAACGGAGTGCGGAGCAGCAAGCTGACTGCTGGCTGGGTTGCAGCTGAACTGGATTCCCCCGGAGCGAGGCAGTCCCGTCGGGAAACACCTGGAACTCCCCTCACCGCGGATTTCTCTCTCTTTTGCTCTCTCTCACACACGCACACTCACACACACACACACACATGCAGAGACAAACACCAAGCCCTTAGACATGCTGCCACACCTATGACCACAAAGCACGCAGCTGGCAACACCACGGCTCACAACGTGTCCTTATTTTTTCCTTTCGCTTTCTAGCTCTTCTCAGTGTCTCAAACAAGCTAGCACTGTATTATTCTCTCTCACTCCCTTGCTTCTCCCTGGCTACTGTTTACAAGCCACCCACCTCCCACCCCCTCTCTCTCTCTCTCTCTCTCTCTCTCTCTCATTCTCTCTCTCTCTTTCCACCCTCCCTACTCAGCACTCTTATTTGGTGTTTTAAATACCTCAGCTAAATCAGAGAAAACCCTACACAGACTTCACATCCGAATATTCGGCAGGAGAGGACATGAGAGAGAGAGAGAGAGAGAGAGAGAGTAAGAGAGAGATTGTAAAAGAGAGAAGCTAAAGAAAGCCTGTCTCCTAATTCCTCTCAGCAAAGCCAGTAGTACAGGGAGAGATGTTGTGAGACTGTCCAAGTCAGATTAGCTGCTAGCACTTATGTTGTTCATGTGTCCCCACTGCTATTAATACACCTCCGTCTAATCAGCCTACACACACACACACACACACAAACAGCAGAGTGCAACACTGCCTCCATAGCAAGCTGCAACCATGGCTGTGAGGACACATGCACAAATACACATGGAAATACACACACCACTAGACTTAGGAGACCCCAATATGCAATGCCCATAAACACACACACGCACGCACGCACACACACACACATTCAAGAATAGAAGATGTATTTGAATGCTTGCTTAACACCACCTGGGTCCAGCTATGATAGGTGGGTGAGCAAGCAAACCAGAAGGCATAGACACACACACACACACACACACACACACACACACCTCTGAGATATGGTTTAGTCATACTGCAGGGCAGCAGTTTCCCACACTCTGAACACAAAGACATGCTCACACCCAAACCTCAATCTCTAACAACTAACCTGTCTATACGGTGTAACAGGGGGTTCTGGTCCCGGGCATCACTACTAGTTTAGATCGATCCTTACTCGACTATCATATCATATACATCATAAATTACAACTCAAATTATATTGATTTTCTTTTGCCTGACATAGAATGAAAAAAATAAAACAAGACAACAAGATGCAAAAAGAAAATTTGGAGAAACATAGCATAGCATAACAGAACACATACATAACATTATAACAATATTATAACATAACATAAGCCCTATGTAGAATCCTACAACAGAAGGGTTTCCAAAAAAACTTTTAATTTTTTTGGAAGCCAACAACACTTAAACGCTTAACTTACTTTAGAGTAGCATGGTGCTGAATATCAGAACTCATAATAAACAGCAGACACGGCTTGTGTTATGATGTGCAGTAACGGTGACGAACAAAACACCAGAGCTTTAATCTTAATGAGAACAAAGAGAAATTTGTTCAGTTTGATCAGTTTTCAGATAACTGAAATGTATTATTATTATTATTTTTATTTTTTTTATTGCTTGAAGTAGAGTTGCATGCTTAATCATATGCCTAGTTTTGCCACCTTGCCAAAAAAAGGAAATAGGTTTGGTTATTAAACTGTATTGTTGAGTAAGGAAACAATACAATTTATTAAAATACTGATACATTATCAGTTCTAATAATTACTCAAAGTATTATTCTATATGCCCAGCACTACTATAGACCAGTTACTCTACCTATTCAAGATCTCTGTGCTGTGATGCTTTACAGAAACTCAGCTCAAATTATGTTCTAATCCTTCATGAGCTAGACAAGGTTTTTTGGGAGAAAGGAATTCTTTAGAAGGGGCCTGAGAAATGCAGCTTTAGAACACGTGAAAAATTGCATGTAATAGAATTGTTCATGAAAGGCTTACTATGAATGTTTGTATGTCTAGCAGTAGTAAGTCATGGTGATGGTGCTTGTTTAATAATCTTGAAAATATTTTGCATTATAATAAAGAAATCCAGGCATTCCTTCACCTACAGAACACGAAGGGGAAATCACAGGGGGACTCCAGCTCAAGACTGCACCCACAGTCAGAAATTCCATAGCAACAGCCAAAGGAAGAGCCAAGCATCTTATGCAAGAGGACAAAGCTCTGCCAGAACGTGCACACACACACACACACACATGCACACAATTTACTTAAACCATTATGTGAATATTCTTCTACTTGATCATAATCTGTTCCAATTATTTTAACTATTCACTTGTTATACAATTGGTCTTCAGGATCCTCTCCCTCTTTACACTCTCTTCGCATGGATGTGGATTTTACCTTTTCACAAATTTCCATGAACAATGATTGCAGAAATAATCTACTCTCTACTCTATTGTCTCAGTTCCCTCCACGGTCTTAAATCTTACATATCTTTACTTGACATCATGTGTCTTAATCCTATTTTTCCTGTTATCTTTCTCATAAGATTTCTGTTGTATTCTATATTGAAGAGTGATGCTTGAAAGTTTGTGAAACCTTTAGAATTTTCTAAATTTCTGCACAAATATGACTTGAAATATCATTAGACTTTTTTCATTACATTAGATATCATTCGAGTTCTCAAAGTACATAAAGAGAACCTGCTTAAACAAATAAGACAAAAATATTGTACTTGTTCAATTATTTATTGAGGAAAATGATCCAATATTGCATACCTGTAAGATATGTGCATCTTTACGATTAGCAGTTCATTTGAAGGTGAAATTGGAGTCAGATGTTTTCAATCAATGGGATGACACTTAGGTGTTGAGTGGACGCACCATTTTATTTAAAGACTAGATCAATTAAAGTCTGATCTTCACAACACAAGTTTGTGGAAGTATATCATGGGAAGAACAAAGGAGATTTCTAAGCACCTCAGAAAAAGAGTTGTTGCTCATCAGGCTGGAAAATTTCACAAAACTCTCTCAAAAGATTTTGGAATCCACCAATCCACAGACAGACAGCTAGAGGAAATTCAAGATCTTTGTTACCCTCTCCAGGTGTGGAGACCAACAAAGATCACGCCAAGACTATATAATAGTCCACAAGGTCTCAAAGGAACCCAGGGTAACTTCTGCGCAACGAAAGCCTTCTCTCACATTGTCTAATGTTAACGTTCATGAGTCCACCATCAGGAGAATACTGAACAACAATGGTGAGCATGGCAGGGCAGCAAGGAGAAAGCCACTGCTCTCAAAAAAGAACAGTGCTGCCCAGCTACAGTTTGCTAAAGATCACATGGACAAACCAGAAGGTTACTGTAAAACGTGTGTGAATGGATGAGAGCACAGTAGGCTTTTTTGTTTTAAATGAAAAGCATTACATTTGGAAAAAGGAAAACACTGCATTTCCAGAACAATAACCTTATCCCATCTGTGAAACATGGATGTGGTAGTATCATGGTTTGGGTCTATTTTGTTGCATCTGGGCCAGGAGGGATTGCCAACAATGATGGAACAATGAATCCTGAATTAAACCAGCAAATTCTAAAGGAAAAGTTCGGGATATCTGTCTGTGAACTGAATTTCAAGAGAAAGTGGGTCTTGCAGCAAGGCAACGATGCTAAGCACACAAGTCGTTCTAACAAATAATGGTTAAAGAAGAATCAAGCCAATGTTTTGGAATGGCCAAGTTAAAAAGTATTGACCTTAATCCAATAGAAATGTTCTGTGAGCAGTTCATGTGATGAAAGCCACCAATATCAGAGAGTTGAAGCTGTTCTGTACTGAGGAATGGGCTAAAAATCCTCCAAGCTGGTGTGCAGGACTGATCAACAGTTGAATATAACAAATGATATTGAATCATTTTCATTAATAAATAAATGACCAAGTGTAATATTTTGTCTTATTTGTTTATCAGGTTTTCTTTTCTACTTGTAGGACTTCTGTGAAATCTGATGGTCTTTTAGGTCATATTTATGCAGAAACAGAAAATTCTAAAGGGTTCACAAACTTTCAAGCACCCCTCTACATTAGTTCTTACACTTTGACAGTGTCATTAAATCACTGCCATATTTGAAGCCTATGTGCACTTTAGTAGTAGGAATTTAATGATATTTAATCAAGAATGGGTTAAAAGTGAATGAAAGCCAAATTCAAAATCCCAGGAAGATGGACACGGCAATCAACGGAGATGAGACAAGTACAATTCCTAGTAGCTTATGAGGGTGGAAATAACTGAAGAGAAAATTCTAGAAAAAAAAAAAAGAGTGATTTAAACAAGAAGGAGCTGAACAGCATATTATAAGAAGCATGAATTCATAAGAAAGTTTCCAGCAAACTCAGTAAAAGGTGCATAATAGAAATATAAACTTTTATATATAAACTCCACCAAATCAAGTTTGTTGTACTTTATATCCTGTGTTCATGACAAATGCGAATGTGAGTATCCTGGTAAAATATCACTTGAAGGATGCAATATACATCATATAAAACCTGCAATGCAATAACATTTTATGTGAATATACACACATTCACCATAAAATTCCACAGGAGGTTGAATAGTAGGTCCAATAAATTCACAAATAAATTAAAGGATAAACCAATATAAAGTGTCTAAATAAGGTCCACCAGTATAGCTTCGACATGCCTAGGTAAAAGCTTACACATGTCTCTGGAATTGTACAGGAGCAACGAACACATTATTAGAAAAGATATTCCCTCAGGTGGTGTTTTGCTGATGGTGGTGAAGATGCTGTGCAACCAATCGGTCCAAAAATATTCCATACATGTTCTACTGAGTGTAGTTCTGGGAAGGACTTAGTATACAATTTATATTATTTTCACACTCATGTATTGATTTGCAGTGACCTCAAAGAAGACAATTGGATCGGAAACACAACAGTAAAATGCTCTACACCGCGTAACCAAACTACCAGATCCTCACTGTAGGCAAGGGTCCCGGGGCTTGAGCCATTGGTGGGGCCCTATGCCATGATACGTGTCTATAACTGTCCCTATACCATGGCCCTATACCATGATACGTGTCTATAACTGCTCCAACCAGAAATGCTGCTAGGACACAATACAGTAGCTACAACAACAAATAACACTGAGCAGAGACAGAGAGAGACTGTCACAAATGGGGGGGAAGGGGGTTGGCAGTTTGGGGGCAGAAAATTTCAGTAGTCCATAGGGCCCCTTGCCATGACTGAGCTGCTGTGTCCATAATAAGCTATAATCATCATAGTAATTGAAACACAATTTAGAAAATCTTTTTATATAAATAAAACTCTTAAAATAAATAAACTCTTTTTATTGTCTTTTTTATTTTTTAAAAATTGTTTTGTTGTTGAAAAATTGTCTGGCAAAAAAAAACACCAGAATCAAGATTTCAGAAATGCAGACAAAAAGAGGAGAGAGAGAGAGAGGGGGGGGGGGGGGGAGCAGTAGTGAACGGGCCCAGAGGATACCCACTTCCTTTTTAAGGATGGTGAGTGTACCAGGTAACCTCACTAGTAGCATGTTCATTGTATAAGCTTCTGGTGCTGGGGTTTAACCAAGAACTGGTAAATAGCAAGAAATTCTAAGAGTGGCTCATTAGCTGCTTTCAGTGACAATAGCCGACAGCATAGTGCAAAGCATTTTCAGCTTGTTTTGAGATAGTATTGGAGGAACTTGATGTTTAGATAATTAAAAGAAAATACTCTGTATCTCGTGAACATTTGCTTTTGGTCTTGTCATGAAAATAGAGGAACAGAAAACTAAACTGAAATGAATAGTAACAAGTAGAACTTGACACCAACAGCTTGGATGCCAACAAGTCTAATCCTTCCTGTTATTAATTTGTATGCAATATTGAAGAAACTTTCTTCACACGTGCCCTTACTGTGACAATGACCCTCTTTGAATCAATTCCAATTCATGCAAAAAACAAAAAGCATTAGGTGAGCATACATGACTTGTGGATGATCGAGGTCAGAAATGAATGACTGGTTCAAGTTGACAGGAAGACTATGGAAACAAATAACCACTCCTTAAAACCAGGGTGAGCAATAAAGCATCTCGGAGAGCACATCAAACCATAGACCGATTCAGGAGTTTCCAGACTTCATTAAATGGGTGTAGTTGGTTCTCCTTTTGATGTCGCATTCAAAACATGTAGATTTACAATAGTCTGTTGTGATGTTCTTCTGCTATTGATCCTGAAATACCCAAATACCTGAATATGAAACTAAGTTTACCACAGTAAAAGAGACACAAAGCCACCACCTAGCCAAATCAAGTCTCTACATAGCCCATAGGTGTACAGCAATTGTTATCAGACAGCTGCATGGGCCACTCAACAAAAGCATTGATTAGGTCAGTAAAATTCATAGCAAGTTTACTTTCTTTTATTTTGCAATACACATTCCTATTTAATTGTGTTATATTTCATAACTTTAGCTAGCTAATATCCAAAGCTGCACCTGCATAAGTTTTTAACCCTCCTGGTGTCAAAACTTAAACCAATAAACATAAACAATGTCTGCCTAAGCAAATCAGAGTACCCACTTCAACAAAGTATTGAACTTGGCCAAATATTTCTTTGATATCTTATATGTTATATAAATATCAAATATTTGGATGGAATATTTCTTTGGATCTCAGGTATTTCTGGATGGAAATCCTAAATGTTTTTCATATATTTTAATTTTATTATAGCCCAGGTTAACCCAAATGAACTAGCCATTACTTTAGGGGTCAGGCATTCATACTGCTCCCTTTCTCTTGGTGTTGCCACACATGCACTAACTCCTGTTTAAAATATTGTAGAGGATATTTTCATCATGTTTTCCCACATCTATGTAGAGCAGTGTGTATGGTTTTGACAACCAAACTCTCAAATGTGTATTTTCTTTGAGGGGATCATGCACTGCCATTCTAACATATTCAGATTCATGGTTTCGGGCCACTCTAGTATAGCTTTGGCAGTATGGTTATGGTTATTTTTTCTGTTGGAAGGTGACAGCTCCACCTCGATCTCAAGTCTCTGGGAGCCTATAACAGGTTCTCTTCTAAAATTATCCTGTATCAGGATTCATAAATCTTGCCCTAAACCCTGTTCAGTTTCCCATTCCCTGCTGCTGAAAGTATCCATACATGATGCTACCACCACCATGTTTTACCATGAAGATGATGTTCTCAGAGTGATGAGCAGTGTTGGTTTTCCACCAAATGTATCTTTTTGCTCCAAGGCCAAAAAGTTTGATTTTGGTCTAAAGAGACCATGTAACTTTTTCTGCACTTGTTTTTCCTGAGATGGGATTTAACATATTTGTTTTTGTTTTTATAATATCAGTTTTCTTCTCACCTCTTTTCCATAGAGGTGAGTTGTGTTGAATGTCTGGGCTATGGTTGTCATATAAACACTTTCTCTTATCTGAGCTGTGGCACACTCCAGCTCTATCAGGGTTACTCTTGGCTTTTTTGTTGTTTCAATTGCCAATGCCCTCTTTATACAGTCACTTTTGATGGAAAAAAAGCTGGCTCATGAGACACTTTACTTGCACATAGGTGGACTCTCTCTTCACAGAATTAAATAAATGATGTCACCTTCTGATTACAGTGATTGTATTAGAACTAATTTAAAAGTTCCACAGCAACAGGGTGTGAATATGCAATCACAACTTTAATGTTCTTTTTTCCTTTTCTTTTTTTATTTTTTTTTTTCTTCATTTTTGGGATCCTCACAAATTTACTCAGTTTTATTTTTTTTATTTGTCATGAACCATGTTTTGACATACCCAAACAGTTTAGAGACACCAAAACAAACAAAGAGACAGAGACAAAGAGAGACCAGATCTGCTGCAATTTAGAACTTTTATAGTGACATTGAGAAACAAACTATTGGTCAAAGAACCCCCAACAAAGGACAAAGGAAAGTGTGTGTGTGAGAGAGACACAGAGAGAGTTGAATGATGGAGATGCTCATTAGCATGCCCTTCAGCTGGACAGCTTGACAGAGGTCAAGAATCTCTTTCCCTTTTTTACTTAAACCATCAAGCATCTCATGGTAAGAGCTGATTGCCATCTACACATGTGTTCATTAGGACACAAAAGCCAAAGATCAACAATCAACCCCCTGGAAATACAAGCGCATTTCTCTTGCAATCTCTCCGACAGCATGTTCTGCAGCTGAGGACATCAAACACTGCTGTTTTCACAAGAACATGTAGCAGCAAGGAGATATCAAGATGGAGAGCACAGTGGTGTGGGTCTGTGAAAGATATGATGTTAATACAGGCATAAGGTGGGAGATCCAGGTATTAATAAACAACAGGGTCATGACCATATGCACAAATCCATCAGGGCCAAAATCATATTTCAACTGTCTCCATACACTACGTTTCTGAAATGCTGCAATGGACCAGTGAGTCATACAGCGCTCCACAATGTTCTTGCATGTTAGATGTGTCACATGAGGAACTGCGGAGGATCTGAAAAAGGAATGAGATACCAAATGGGAAAATCATTACGAGCAGAGGGAGGAGCCAAGATTTTTGGGCTCAGCTACAGAAATTCTACAGTGGCCACTGTGCCTATGTAAAACATGTCACTTATCCCACTTTTCTCTGAACTTCTCATGTGCTCTGCTATCTGCCCCAGATTAATAAAATTGTCCTCCTGCCTTATCTCTCTCTCACCCTTCTGTCACTACTCCATCTTTAATCTCCAGTTTGCTCTTTGGTCTTCCTCCCTCACCCATGGCTGTCTGTTCGGCCAACATCCCACTAAAAGACAAAATCTCTCATCTCCCCCTGCCTTCCCCACCTTTATTCTTCAGTCTGCCAGTTGAACACAAGGTACTGCACCTGTACAGACAGACTCACGCTGCTTCTGTTGCCCTAGCAACTAATACACTGGACATCTCTTGTGCGAACCATTAGACACTGCCAGTTCAGACCGGTGGACACACACACAAACCATCTTTCTAGGAATTCTAACAAGGAACACTTCAGCTCCTCTCAGATTTTAAATTTTCACACATGTACATATATCACAGCACTGATACATGTATGTGGTTGAAAGTGGCATTTTCCTTTATATTTCATTTCTGTATACTGTTTTTTTTTTTTGTATCCTATTTTTCTAAATCAGTGCTACTGAAAACAAGGGGACAAATTGCACTTATGTTACGGTTGTGCTGCTGCTATCCTGACTGGAACTTTATTTGATTTGTTATGTCTGGAAGGTTGTTTTATCCAATACAATCATCATACACATACACACACTCATGAAAATAACAAGTCAGATGGACTGCCTCACTGTAGCAGCACCGAGACCACCGAGAGTGGAATTCCAGCTTGACCATAATTATTCAACCTACACAAACTGAACAAGGTGTACATCTATACTGATCAATACATGCAGGAAGAAAGAATCATCCAAAGCTTTGTGCAGGTCACTGTTCATTCACTTTGTGGTTCCATGAGCGCCGTGTAACACAGATCAAATACCACTGCAATGCAATTCAGATATGCAAAAAAAAATGCTGATTAGCACTTGCTATGACATGGGTATGACATGGACAGAGCAAGATTATTTAGGTTTGTTGAATCATGGAAATGTCATGATATATTAAAATCTCTACAGAAACACAGATCTGTCATAATGAGTAATAAACAATGTGTGTGCCAACCCTACGGAACATGTGTGTCTCTGCATGTGTATTTATGTATGAAGTGCTTGTCAATTGACTAAAAAGAATGTGTGTGTGTTACATCAATTGCATGAATCTTGTGAATTATCCTTTAATATATCACATCCTCCTCCTGTATATCACACCAGCTAAAAAGTATTTAAATCACCAGGCATGACACAAAAATAGAATTTTCTGAATCAATGCACAACACGAGCTACAGTACAAGCATACACACACACACACACACACACACACACACACACACACACACACACACACACACACACACACACACACACA
>JAQMYM010007279.1:0-27992 GCA_030014255.1 Parauchenoglanis ngamensis | reverse complement strand
ACACACACACACACACACACACACACACACACACACACACACACACACACACACACACACACACACACACTGTAATATGCCACTCAAGATCGATACACTATCATTTGGACGACAAGGTGAGGAAATTGCAAAAAAAAATTGCTAGGACCCTTCTGCAGTAATGCATGGCTTCAGTTTCACTCCAAGGGAGAGAGAGAGAGAGAGAGAGAGAGTAGATGTACCAAGGATAAATACATTAATGAAAACAGCAATTATTAAAGTAAAATGTTGTTGTTTGTGTGACAGCAAAACACAGTACTGCCATCTCCATCTGCCAGTTTTTTTCACTTCTTTTTTGAGAAAAGGGGTAGTATTTTTGCTCTATGAATAATGGCAAATTGAAAAAGGCAGCAGGAATGCTGCAGTAAGAAGTGAATAATATAGATGGTGAGTACATCTGGGTTCATGTAGGGTACCTGCAATGGCAAAAAAAAGTTAATGCGGAAAATCAGAAACATGAGGTGTTCGTATTTAATACACACTAGTTAATTTTCTCAATAATTCAATTGCTTCATAAATTGACTAATGTTACTGATCTTAAATTGAAAAGTTACCTGTATTTGTTTAGAGTTACATCATCATAGATACCTTGACGATTGCTGCATCTAATACAAAAGTGATATTTTAATCATAACATGGTGACAAATTTTCTCATGTACTACTTTTAAAATGTATTATTATTATTATTATTATTATTATTAGTAGTAGTAGTAGTAGTAGTAGTAGTTTTGCTGTTTTCTTATGGTGAAGCATGCTGTAAAGTGGGGTTTATTTAACATTTGCAGGAGGAGTCACCAGTTTCAGCGAGTTGTAATAATCAGTATGTTTCTCACCATGGGAGAATCTTCAGGTCAGAGGACTTTGTGCCTTCTGATTTATCTGAAAAATTACAAGCTGTCTTGTCATATTAACGTCAAGAGAGAGGGGGGAAAGAGGCTGGTGGAACATGTGTTAATAGCTGCTATAGCTACTGTAATGTCAATCAAAATTAATAATCTTGGAATGGAGTCTTGGATATTCCACAACAAAACATGCAACTATAAATGCTTAAAAAACATGACAGCATTCATTACTAAATTGGAGTTATTGGCAAATTGTTAGAGTATAAGAGGATTAACACACTTCAGCACATCCTGTCATTGGACAATTTTCAGTGATGTTAATAATGTCATTTGTCAGCTCGAAATCTTATTTCTAATTCTGTGTCCCAGACAACAGCAATTTGCTGAGATTTAAAAACCTGGCCATTTACCCTGGAAACTTTTTCTTTGTATGCTACATTCTTTGTTTAAGAATCTATGCTGCTGTTTGTGCTGCTGGAGAAATGCTAGATGAAGAAATGAATGCCATGGACCCACTCTGAACAGAACCATTCAAATGGCCTTCATTTTCACTAATTGTGCAGGAATACATTGATCTGTGTATGTCTCACTGTGGTGTGTGTGTGTGTGTGTGTGTGTGTGCGTGCTTGCGTGCGTGCGTGCGTGTGTGTGTTCAACTGCATGCAAACCCCAGCCTGGGATCCAGCTAATGTTCATTGGCATGGCTACCTGTTCTGGAATGTTCTGGAAGGCTTCACAGTTGGTAAGACAGTGCAAGCCAAAATATGCATTAACATTTGTTACTTACTTATCTTACTTTTTTCTAACATGTTGGCATTCCATTCATTGTTTTGTAAGGTTAATGTAAATATTTATCATATCTAATTTCAAGATTTCTTCATCTTATAATGTAGAAATTTATAAATATCACAAATTGTATGCTCAGGCTTTTGTCCCTTGGGTCATTTCCATCTATTTTAATTAACATTCATATTCATTCCACATCAATTGGAATCTCTGTTAATTAACATTGCTCAATCATACAATGGCAAGGCTGGCACCATGCTTTTTTGTGCTAATCAAATTCTGAACATTCCAATTGTTTGGGAAAGAAAGAAACAAAAAGTTTGATAATTTCCCTTAAAGACTTGTGGAGAATGTTAAAAGACCTCTTCACTCAGCAGTCATTAAAGGACAAATAGTCTTTTATTTCCTTACCATTGGCTCTGTATGTTATTCATAACTAGAAAAACATTGTAAAATGAGTTGCATGCCTAATAAGATTTAGTTAATGTACAATGTTTTATGAATTTTATGAACAGTAAGGGGAAATGTTATAACTCTATAAAGTATGTTTTGTACACTTAGCAATGTAGGAAACAGGGTTTAGTGAGCAGTGAAAAATGAACCCTTCCTATAGAAAATTTAGATACATGAAATTTCTTGCTGTGAGCTTTCCTTCTGTTCTGAACCTGTCCACTTCCACATTAACTATTCACTCCACAGAGCATTTTCCTTACAGAACTAACCTTTACAGAACTAAGGTTAAATCCAGTATATCCTTATAGATGCCTGAATACAAGCTGGAGGTATGTGTTACACCTGAAAATAAGCACCTCATACACATCCACAGGAAAAGTAATACAGGCCCACATTAATTATTCACACAGCATGTATAAATAATATCAGACTGTCTCTAAAATAAAAGAAAGGATTGGTTTATGACAGCTTAATACTCCTAAGCATACCACACACCCACACACACACAACCTTTGTGCTCAATGTAGTCTGATGCAGTGCACTAAGCATATTAGGTGTGTGCATTTAATCTTTGTCATCTTTTATGAGGGTGTTTTACCACTTGTCCCTTTTTTAAAAGGACATTCATTATTTATCCCCTGCACTTTATGGCACAATATTGTTGTCATTTAAGTGTCCATAACTTAGTAGGTATTTCAAGTGCTTTCAATGAACACAAAGCATACATGAGCACATGCACAGAAATGCACACACACACACACACACACACACACACACACACACACACACACACACACACACACACACACACACACACACACACCTGTCTTACTATCCTTTAAGGATCTTACACATAATTAATCTCATCAAATCATGAAAATAAAACATTTTGGCTCTTTTAGCTTTTAAAATAAACAATTTCAGTTTATGTAAATAGGTAGTTTTCCTTTTAAGGTCAAGACTGTCAAATATTCCTATTCTGGTCCTCAACCTCAAAATTTGATAGAGGCAGGTATGTTAAGCCCACCTAGTGCAGGTTTATCAGTGCCTGTGGATCCTCCTAGATTAAGTTTTGAGCAACAGCATTGGAACAACAGCAGCAGCAATTGGAGTTAGAAAAACTGAGACATCAAAAAGAGTTGGAATTGGAACATTAAATTACAAATGGAAAAAATTTACAACGATTTACAACGGTGGATTTACAACGACTTAAATTTGCATCGAGCCAGGAGGTCTGGTCTTCTGATCATTCTGGTGCTGATGAAAGTTCAGATTTGTTTGAGAGATTTAATACTGATATAGTGGGGTATCTTAAATTGGTTCCTAAATTTAATGAGCAGGACCCAGATTTTTTTTCTTTATTTGAACGAAAAGCTGGTTCCCATAATTGGTCTGATGATTTACGAACGCTTCTGTTGCAATGTGGTTTCACAGGCAAATCACAGGAAGCCTATTCAGCATCAAGTCCTGGCGATGCCAGAGTATATGAAAAGGTGAAAGTGCCTTTACTGGTTGCCAGAAAGGTATTGCCAACGTTTTCGAAACTGGAAAAAAGGTGAGCAACAAACACATGTAGAGTTTGTAAGAGATATAAATTCGCAAATTAACCACTGGTGTAATGCTTCAGATGTTCAAACTTTTGAGGAACTCAGTGACTTGGTAGTGTTAGAGCAATTTCAAAATTCAGTTCCCGAGTTTGTTGCTACATATATCAACCATAACAAAGTAAAAACCCCTAGAGAAGCTGCAGTTTTGGCTGACAAGTATGTTTGATTAATAACAGTAAGTTTACTTACACTGTGGCTATGGCATGTAGTGATCTTGGCAGCTCTTCAGCTCTGGGGATAATTAAGACCGGAGATTCATTGTTAAGGCAAACATGTGGTTGTGTTCCATCAGATAAAAAGGTCTGGACTTGCACTTGTAATTATTGCTGGAAATATAAGTGCTCGGTTTTGAAAGCCAAGCAAAAATCTTTCGGGATGGCACTCATACTAAGTCTGTTGTACTGGCTGCCCCAGAATTTGGCTCGGCATGCTCTGAGGTGGCAGTACAGACTCAGTCTGAGCATGCCTATTCGATTATTAGTGAGCGGGAGTATTCTGTTTTAATTCAACAGGCTGGGTTTCCCTTCTCGGTAGCGATAAACAGGTGCCAGCAACTATTTTGCATGATACAGGAACATCAAATTCACTTGTGCATGAATTGATTCTGCCCTTTTCAGCAGAGTCTGATGTAGGTGCTCGAGTTTTAATAAAATGCATAGGTTTAACTACTTTCTCTGTTCCACTGCATGGAAAACTGAGGCTGTTTTCAAATTTGGTTCAGGGTGAAGTAGTGGTTGGAGTTCATCTCTCATTACCAGCATCAGGTATTGATATAATTTATATTTTAATTTTGGGTAACGATCTGGCTGGGGGACATGTTTGGCCAGAGACCACACTGCCAAAGGTAATTGCCCAGGATCTGTCTTTTCCTTTAGGCCCTGCAAAGGTAGATGTGGATGTTCATGGACTTTATGGACTGTCTCCAGTTTGTGCTGTAACTAGAGTAAAAAGAATTTTAAACTAAAGTTTAAACTATAGTAAAAGGTATAAACTAGTTTAAACTAGAGTAAATAGAATGAACCTGTTCAGTAACAGCATAGTTTGTCATTGCCTGAGGAACTGTCTGTAGTTTCTCATGAAGAATTAAGTAAAACAGTATTTTACCGTTTCATAAAGTTGCTGTGCACAGGGATATATACTTCATGCTTCATAATATCACAGCTAAATCTGAGGTGAAAGTTATGACCAAGGATCCAACTTTACCTCCCATTTGTTTGCACAAATTCTAAAATTGTTGCATGTAGGTCACAGAAAAGCTTCTCCTTATCATGCTTAGGTGTTTGGGCACAAGGTGCTTGGCCCCCTGTGTTGAGTGATGACTGGAAGTCTACTGAACACCCTAGGAATTTACAGGATTATGTTAATGGTTTCCGTAGACTTTATACAACTGGCCAATTGGCAAAACAGAAGGTTGAAAAGTCTTAATGTAAAGTGAAATTATTGTATGACCATCATGCTGAGCAGCAGCATTTTAGCCCTGGTGATCAAGTTCTGATTTTATTACCTGTTGTTGGGTCACCATTTCAAGCTAAGTTTTCTGGTCCTTACACTGTGACTCAAAGTTTCTGATCAGAATTATGTAATTTGCGACTCCCTGTCAAAAGAAGTCCCCTAGGTTTTATCATATTAATATGCTGAAACCATATTACAACCCTGTGGCTGAGGTTGGCCCTAATGATGGGGAGGATGTTAGGAATATTCACCCAGTGTTGTCTGCTTCCTTTTCTGCAGGTTCTTGTCAAGTCTCTCAGCTGGGGTAGCAGTGTGGGGGAGAGGACGACTGGCCGGTGTCAGATGACGCTGTACTACAGGACTGAGTAAAAAATGTTTTTTTATGCTTGTTTATGATTACACCTTCCAGGGCACCCCTTAATGAGCATTATGTGGTTGTTGGGGATTGTGGGGGGTGGGTTGTTGAGCCAATTAGACAGCATTTCTGTAGTTAGCTCAGAGAAACAAAGGCAATTGGATGCTGAGGTCCAGTATATGCTGGATAATGGTATTGCAGCACCAACTAATTCTAGTTTGGCATCACCTTGTCTGCTGGTGAGGAAGGTTTTGTCTGCTGGTGAGGTTTAAATTTTGTATAGATTACCCGAAGGTTAATAGTTTAACTAAGACAGATTCTTATCCACTTCTTGTATGGAGGATTGTATTGATCAGGTGGGCACTGCTAAATTTGTCAGCAAGTTATGATTTGTTGAAAGGTTACCTATACTTTTATATATATATCTTATATATCTTATATGGTTATGGCTTTTGGGTTACAGAATGTGCCTGCAACATTTCAGTGTTTAATGAACCAGGTAGTTTGAGGTCTTAAGGGCTGTGCTGTCTAAAAGAGCATGTCCAACGTATATGTGAGTTGTTTTATCGGTTTGTTTTGGGCTAATCTGACCATGAATTTGGCTAAATGTGAGTTCAGAAAATCTACTGTGACCTATTTGGGCTAAGTAGTGAGTCAAGGTGAGGTATGATGCGTGCACACTAAAGTTCTTACTAGCCAGCAATTTCCACTACTGGCTGCAAGGAACGAATTGATGCGCTTTCTTGGAATGGCAGATTTTTACCAGAGGTTTTGCAAAAAGTTTTTCATCTGTTGCCCCACTTAGGAACCTTTTAAAATCTAAGGTAAACTACATTTGGTCTGCAAAGTGCCAAAGCCCTTTTGATAATGTGAAAGCTCTTCTTTGTTCTTCACCTGTACTGGCTTCTCCACAGTTGGATGAACCAGTCCATCTTCAAGTAGATGTGTAGGGGCGGGAGCGGTTTTGTTGCAGACTGATGGTTTGGGCATAGATTGTCCTGTCAGTTATTTTTCAAGAAAGTTCGATTCTTACCAGTTGAATTATTCTGTAATTGAGAAAGAAGCCTTGACTTTTATTGGGATCTTCAGCATTTTGATGTGTATGTGGGTTCTGGTGTTACTCCCCTTGTTGTTTATGCAGATTATAACCCTTTAACTTTTCTTTGTTCTCTACAGAATCCAAACTAGCGACTGATGCGATGGGCATTATTTCTTCAGCCCTATTCTTTTGATATATGGCATATCAAGGGTGCCGATAACATCATCACTGATGCTCTGTCCCGTGCCTCTTTACCTTAGGGACTGTGGTTTGCTTGTCGGCTCCTCCTTATCTCCCATTGGTGTTTCTGTCATTCAGCCTCTTAAATTCCAGCAGTATCAAGGTTGCTGAGGTGGGAGTCAGTGTGTCCAGTGGAGAATATGGGAGTAGGTCTAAGGTGCACATGGACTATGGGTGGACAGTGAGTGTGTGGATTGTGGTAAGGAGACACCTTGGGGGATATTTAATTTGACAGTTGGTTGATCAATTGTCATGATTTGGGATATAAATTGCTATGATGTATTGGGAAACCTTTTGATTCTTTTTTTTTTTTTTTAAGGAGTGGTGTGACAGCTCCCACTTTGGGTTATGTGTTTTGAGTGTATTTTTAGGTTGGGAGATGGAGGGGGGAGGGGGGGTGGTCTGTCCCTGCTGGTGCCAGATGCCTGGGAGTGCTAATCCCAAATGTATAAAACCTCCCGTGTCTTGGTTGTTGGGGGCAGGTTTTTTTTCCCCCTCCTCCAGTTGCTCTGGTTTCTCGTTTCTTTTTTTTTTCTTTCTTTTTTTTTTGGTATAGTTTGTTGGTATTTTGGGTTTTGTTAATAAATTTACTCTTTGTCAAAACTTAAAATTTTTTGTGGTCTGTCCTTCTGTGTCACCTCCTGAGTGCATATAACTTATATAAGGCTAATTAATGCTATGTCTAAATCTAACTCTACCTGAATCTTAACTTCTTAAAATCCTTTGGCTCTTAATTCTTTCACACATGCCGTTGCAATAAAGGTTGCATGATTCAGTCCTATATGACTTTTTTAAAACAGAAATAACAAAGGAAAGGACATACAAATGGAAACACACACACACACACACAGAGAGAGAGAGAGAGAGAGAGAGAGAGAGAGAGAGAGAGATTTACATTTGGAGTATGACTCTGTGGCTTAGATCAAAGTGCATTAATGTAACTAATTCTGTAATAAGGTTATGTTCTGGGCTTGGACAGCATTAAGAACGCAGACTTCTAAGAGTCCCATCCTACTACATCTACTTCTACATGCATCTGCCAGTTTAGTTATATGGAGCTTTAATTTCCTTCGGCTACTCCCGTTAGGGGTTGCCACAGCGGAGCCATTTGTGTCCGCATGTTTGATTTGGCTACGTTTTTACACAGGATGCCCTTCCTGACGCAACCAGGACTCGAACTCAGGCCGCAGTGGTGGGAGCCCTGTATCCTGAGCTTTAATAAGTTGTCGAAATGTTAATCATTGTAGTAAATGTATATATATAATGTATGTTAATCACTGTAGTAAATATATGTGTGTATTTTTTTTTATTCCTCCTGCCTTTATTTTGATCTGTCTGTATGCCAGCCTTGTTGTTACTCTGCTTTGTGACCCTGCTCACAGTTGTGAAATCACTGAGGCAAAGTTTTTTATTATTATTATTTGTTCCCATAAAACTTTTTGTGCTTTTAATGTAGTCAGAAACATGAAAACTTCCCATTGTTCTCTTTTATACACAAAATGTAAACAATTCCTTCTCATTATATTTAAAATGGATTGCTTGGCTTGTTGCTTTGCCTTATTTATTTCTACCCTCATATTTATTCATGCTTTGCACTTCATTTCTTAACCTCCTTTTGCTCAACTGTCTTAATGAATTCATTTCTTGAGCAAAATCATCAGGATAGTATCCTCCTTTTGTACTGATATCTAATACTGATATTTACATTTAGAGTTCCTTGGTGCATTCGCACTGAGTGATGAGTTTGCTGTGCTTGCTGGAAGCAATGTGTATATATTGAAAAAAATGAATGAGGTTATCTCAGTGTTAAGGCCGAGAGAGAAAGAGAAGGAGTAGGTTGCTTGGAAAACCATATCACAAGATTCTTTCATCATTTATTAAAAAAAGAAAGTGCCTTCTCCCTGGTCTGTCAATGGCAGTCTGATGCCGAGCACTAAGCGCATTTAATTTTCATAAGTCTATTATGAGGGTACTTTACCACCTGCCTGTTCTTAAAAGGACGTTTATTATTTATCCCTTACATCTTACATCACAAAAGTGCTGTCGTTTAAAAGTGTCTATTACTAAATAGGACCTTGAAGTTTTTTCAGCAAACATAAAGGAAATGTCTGTGTGCACACACACACACACACACACACACACACATACACATACACACACACACATCTATCTTACTATCCTTGCTAGGACCTTCCTTTGACATAATTATTAATGCAGTAAGTTAATGCTCTGCCAGCACTTAAACTTAAACTTAACCCTAACCTAACCTTAACATCAATGATGAAAAGGAAACTTTGTGACCATTTTATTTATTTGTTTGTTTGTTTGTTTGTTTGTTTGTTTGTTTGTTTATAAAATACTTTCATTGTGAGGACCATCCAGATGTTCTCACAAAGCAAACATTGTCAGATATTGCTATCTTTGTGAGGACATTTTGTCCTCATATGGGTTTAAACACACACACACCATTGTCTGTCCTACTGAAATTGTGAGAATCTACCATTGAAATAAGACAGCTAATTAGTGCTAAACCTCAATCTAACCTTAATCTTATCTTCAGTACCCAAAAGGAATTTACTTATATATTTACATTCCTACTCCTATCATTTGGACCCCACCAAGTATAAAAAGACACACACACACACACACACACACACACACACACACACACACACACACACACACACACACACACACACACACACACAGTTGTTAGTCTGTGGTGCACTGATTCTGGTATGTTAATATTCTATTTGTGTTATAGCATTGTTCTCATTAATGGTTACTTTTTATCTGGCTCTCATGGCAATTAACCTTTTGACCATTTCTGCAAAATCTAAATCATCTTTCATACTAAATAAAAAAATAAATAATAGTGATATCTGCATACTGTTCATCATTAACCATTCTACATGCACTGTACATTTGTTGCCTAGACATAGGTTACAATTTTCCAATAACATTGTGCGAAATTACATTGTGTGCTAATATATATTAAGGTTACATAAGATTTACTGTGTTGTTGTATTATTGTTTTTTCTCATATTCACTTCTATTTGGTGTAAGAACTTGCAACTCATTTAGGTAAATTAATCCTTTTGGAGAATACACACTTCTATATGTGCATATTCTTGGCAAAAATACCCATTTATGGGTTATATTGCCATGGAAGGTTTTAGTTCACACATTATATCTAAAAAAATCATGGTCAAATAGAAGGGACACAAGGGACAAAGGAACAACAAGAACAATATCAGGGTATTACATACATCCAGGGACATAAACAAAAACAGACAAAAAGTCAATGATGAGTATAGACAGAATGACAGAGTCAGTAATGAATAAGACTCAGTAATACAATGAGGCAATGCCACTGTCACCATGAGAATGACAATGTGCCGAGTGAAGAGTGAAAAGATCTTAAATAGAGCTGTAGATCTAGCTGCCTTTCAAAACTTATAACTAATGGGCTTTCTGTCTTCTCATGTACTTTATCAGTGAGCACTTCAGGGCCATAGAGTTTACTGTGGCCAACTCCTTGTCTCTCTGGTGGCAATAAATTTGGTGAGACTGTAATTTTACTAATATCTACTTTTCTGTTAATTAAATGAGGGTCTGTGCCTGATGGTGTGCCAACTGTGGACTTCACATTTAGTGTCCGCAATTGAGCTGTCTCTTTATATTTGGTATAAATACTATACCTGGTTGGGTGAAGCAGTCTGTTTCTATTAAATAAAGAGATAAAATGGGTACAGCCACAAAACTATATTGAAATAATGTAGCAGCTATTTTGGAATAATGGTGTCTGTGCTATGAATGGAAATGTGGTCCATTGAATGTGGTCAAAAATATCACTACATGGGCAAATGTTTGAATCACTCCACTAATGTTACCTTGGGTATTAAAATTAGAAAATTAGAAATACATCAACACATTATGGATGTGTCTAGATGAAAACAAAGTCTTAAACTTGCTATGTTATTCATTGCTTGCATTTGAAGGAAACAGTCTGTCCTGAAAATTCTTGCTTTTACTGCCACTGAATGATCCTCAGCCTATGGAGATATTTATATCCCTCTTTCACACATCCTCCTTAGTATGCCCGCTCTCGACCTGCCTACCACTCTCCCTGATGAACGGAGTTAATTAATTTGATGAAGTTCAAAGGTGACACCCTATCCTTGATGCAATAATTAGATTTATTGAGAGTAGTTGGCAGTAGCTAATCAGAGACAACTAAATGATATGAGTACAGGGTGTAACCCGGAGGTGTCATTAGACTTTCAATAGTGAAAAAAATTGTCACCATTCAAGAATTTGTTGTGGCAACCACATAGGCATTCAATCAACATTATGTATCATTACAATAATCAGAGCTAAACATCTGCACTGTATTTCAGTTATTATCAGATGAATCTCATGCTTCAGTTTCTTAGTTTCTTCATTTTATTGACATTTTTTTTTACTATGCTGGTTGTGATTCTGGTTTTACAGAAAGAAATTCTAAGCCGTTTCTTGTCAGCTATGCTTGGCTAATGAAAGGATAGGAATTTAACTTTCCTACAGTGCAATATCATTAATGTTTTTAAGATGTTTTCTGCTAGATTTTATTGGGACCACTGGAAAATAAATTCACAAATAAAGTAGCATTTCATTAAATATGTCCTTTCTTTGTATCTTGAAAATCTTGGTGCTTAAATTCTGTTTCTGGACAGGATTCAATTTACACAGGGTCCGGGGGTGATTTCCTATTTTACAGGTGCTGCTTGGTGACTATTTCTATCCAGATTGGCCAGACTGAAAGAATTATAGGCTGAATTTCTTACAGATTTTTGGGGCTTTTTTGCCAAACTCCAGCCTTCATTTGCTAATTTTAATCCCATCCAGATACTCATCCATGATTGTCTATCCAGATGTCATTTTCATTTTTCATAGATGCTTCTATGACTGCTTGGATGCCATGTTGTGAATGTACCATATACAATATATACATATATATATATATATATATATATATATATATATATGTATATATATACATAAATAAATACAGCTTGCTCCTCCTGTGCTGATTTTATTACATCCTGACATGAGATGTATATCATCGAGGAGACATGTAAAAAAAATAAATTACTAATGTCCCTCTGATCAACAAATTCAATCTGAATAAGGCTAAAGATAGCATTTTTTTTAAACCTTTGATGTCTCTATGCCAATATTTAGCTAGCATATAATATTTAGACTGGATAAGATTATGTGCCAGATCCTCAATCTATATAAAAAATTGTTTGTGTTTTATTTATTTATTTATTTATTTATTTATTTATTTATTTATTTATTTATTTATGTGTTTGGTTGTTTGTTTGTTGTTTTTTTATATTTTACATGTAACACATTTACAATGAGCCACATTCAAATTAAGAGACTTCAAAAGTCATTTACTTATGTGGCTAAATTCCTGCTCTCTGGATACTCCACTTCCCAATCCCTCGTCTAAAACCATGCCCACTTCCTCAATCTCTGCCACCTACAATTACTCTAATTCATCAGCACTCTGATTATATTCACTTGTTCCTCAGTTGGACTCTGTATGTATGCTCCTGTTAGTTTCACATATCCATTGCTAAGAAATGTTTGCATTCTCTGCCTACACTACTAAACCTTTGATATGTTTTGGTCTTTATTTGTTCTGTATGTAGTAGTTCAATATAGAGTAAAATTATTAAGACTAATTCTTATGAACATGACACAAAAAGAGCTCTAGTCATGATGATCATTTTAATCATCCAATCGCTGCAAATTTCTCCAGATAATTTGAAGATATGAGTTTCATGCGTTATGAAATGGAAGTAGAATAATGTTTTGGACCACCAGTGGCAGAACGCATGAAGCTTAGGCAGGAGTGAAAATGCAGAAGTGATTGAATCAGTCACAAAACAATTTTTCTTCTTTATTATTTCATGTGTTGAGATAGTAAATAGGATAAACAACTTAATGTGACAATAATGTACAAACATGAGGTCATAAAATTAGTACTTGGATCCTGCAGGACCAAACAAGTGTCACAGGCGCAGCTTGTGAGAAAGGAAGGCCAGGTTTATTAACTGTAATTGATGTGGCACAGTGAAGTGTTAACTGCATCTAGTGTGAATCAGATAATCCACATTCATTCATTCATTCCTTCATTTATCCATCCCATCTTCTATACTGCTAATTCATTGCAGGTCGGGGGGAAGATGGAGCCAATCCCAGCTGACTTGAGAACACCCAGCTGGGTGAGAACTGGGGTACACACTGGACTGGTCATCAATTAGCCAGTTGACCTAATGTTTTTGGGCTGTGGGAGGAAACTGGAGCACGTGGAGGACACCCTCGCAAGCACGGGGAAAGCATGCAAACTCCACATAGAAAGGCCCACTTTCATTCATTCATTCATTTTATTGCCAGGGTTGCTGTAGTTTAACTAACATATTTTGAATAAAAGTTTGAATAATTTTTAATTTTCAAATAATATTTAAATAATTTTGAATAACTTGAGGTCATAAGAAAACATCATGGCTGGGTACAAACAAAAATAAGTGGGAGTGATTGGCTGGCATTCCTTTGGGAGTGTGCAGGAGTGGGATTAATAAATAAACAGTTGCATACATTACAATAGAACTTTATAAAAAATGCTCATACTTTAATAGATGAGTGGTCCAAGCACTAATCTGCAATAGTTACAGCTCACAGGTGGAATTCCTAATTCTGAAATAATTAGCCTGCCAAATAAAATTTGTTCCACAAGATCCCTGCAAACCAAATAAAGAATATTGTGGCCTCTACAGGGTGATTGATATCAAGCATTTTCATCCCCGCGACCCAGATGGATAA
The DNA here is from genome assembly GCA_030014255.1 of Parauchenoglanis ngamensis. Taxonomy (NCBI): domain Eukaryota; kingdom Metazoa; phylum Chordata; class Actinopteri; order Siluriformes; family Auchenoglanididae; genus Parauchenoglanis; species Parauchenoglanis ngamensis. Next base: position 14,306 of record JAQMYM010007279.1, on the reverse strand, counting down.
AGCGGTAGTGATAATGGATGGATGGATAATTTTCATTGATTACTAATGCAAATACACAATGTGGAGTATTATTTAGAAATGACCAAACAATAATTATTGTTTAAGCTATTGTTTAGAACAAGTGTATTGCATTATAAAAAAAAGCCATACATTTTTTTCTGGCTAGAAAATGTGTTTGTTTTTGGATTGGCCTCTTATCAATCATTTCATAGGCATATCACTCAATACCTCTTAAGATGCTCATACATCAGTAACAATGATGCAACTTTTAGTAGTAGTGGCATTCAAGCAGTTGAATGTTCTTAAAAGTGATGTCATGAAAGTCCTTGCTAATGGTAACTCTAGTTAGCATGCTAACCTTAGTTGAACAACCATAAGTTTTTGGAGTGGAGTTCTGTGTACAAGTTGGAAATGGAGATGGGGTCAATGAATACAAAAATCTATCAAATCTTATTTAATAGAGGCCTAGGATATCTTACCTAATGCACATTTAATATTTTCCATGAACATTTCCCTTTTTTTGTGTGTATTTGCAGACCTAAATGTGTTTCATCCTGACATATTGTAGTTACTAGGAATTCTGAGACAGTGACAGAGGACTTAAGAGTGCCACTTGCTTAGGCTAATATCTCAAAAAAAACTTCACAAAAACACAAATCTCTGTTTTCGGAACACTTCACCCTGCATGTACATCTCTGTGAGTAGGTTGAAAGTCTGGAGTTATGCCTGTAGTAAGAATACAAATATGCTTAATTTTGGTGCCCATGGCTGCTGGACTGCTCAACCTAGCATTCAACATCCCTATGGCATGTGTACTGGTGTCAGAACGCAGTTTTGCAGCTTTGTGTGAATGTGTGCATAGAAATTGTGAGGCACATTAGAGTTGAAAGTAATGGTGAGTGAATGCTAGGCCAACAAATATAACAGCCCTACACGGTGAAACAAATTATCCTTGGATCAAACTAAAAAAACCAAGTCCCACCACCAAAAAAAACAAAAAAATATATATATATAACAGCTTAAAGCATTTTTGCTTAGATTTTTCAGTACATTATAAAGTAATTTGATTTAATTACATAATTACATGTTTAATTTGATAATAAGCAAAGAAAATCATTTGTAAGAACTACCATTCCCGATCTAATCATTTTATTGCCATTGTTTTCACTGACAGTGTTTTAATAATGAAAAAAATAAAACTCTCAATAAAAAATCTAACAAAACCCATTTTATTCTTCATAGCTTTCTGGTTGAACAGAAACAAGCAGTGTGCTCAAGTGTACATCAACTGCCTATGATTGTAATGTCAGCTTACATTAGCTTGCTTCCATTAGCCTTGCAGTACTCTCTCAATTATGGCATGCAGCACACTCAGGACACCTGCTGTGGAGAGAGAGAGAGCTGGAGAACAAGTGTCTAGAGGGAGTAGATCCAGAGACACCGAGTGACAGCTGGCGGTCCACCCTCGGACCACTTACTGGTTCACTAATGACCCCTCCAGAGTAGGATGGCCCATCAACAGTGGGCTGCATGTAAATGAAAATGAATGAAAGTATCTACAACACAGAAACAGTGAGAATAGAACAAGAGCAATGGGTGCATCAAAAGTGAATGGCTTCATTTCTGGGCAAATGTGTTCTTATATCAGTAAAGCACTATTAAAAATATGTCTCTAGTCATTGCAAAGCATTTGGCCTAAGGATTGGCCATTAAGTTATTGTGTCATTAAAAATGCATGATTTTGTTTCTTTGTATTTTGTTACTTGAAGGCTGCCTGAAACCAAATATTCTGTTATAATATGTAATGTTACTTTACATGTTGTAGCATAGTGAACTATTTAATAATTCTGTCCAGTTGATACACTATAGCTGTGACTGAATGGACAAAAATATTCTTTTTATTCCAATACTCCAAACAACAACAACAACAACAACAACAACAACATCAACAACAACAACAACAACAACAATAATAATAATAATAATAATAATAATAACACCAAGAATGAATAATAACAATAAAAACACAAGTTAATCACTTTTACAATTTGTATTCTTTTAGTTTTTCTTTTTTTACATCTAATTTGTGTGCTAAATGAGTTAATTTATTTTGCATGCCTTAAGAAACACTGTAAGCACAACACATTTTTCAATTCCAAATAAATGAAAAGTATGTAATTTTTCATTTTAATTCATTTCATTTATTTTTTCCACATGCAAAGTTTATTTATTTATTTATTTTTTAATTCATTTTTGCATGTTAATGAATATATTTGGAACTGCTATAATGCAGAACACATGACAATAATATATAAAATATTATAACACATAAAGGCTAAGTTCAATAGGCAGCTGTCATAAAAAAAAAACAAAAAAAAGGGGGGTTTTAACTTTCATAGCAATTTGACAACACCTGAATCAACTGACATAGATTTTTGTTGACATAAGGTTGTGTTATGACATATTTCAGGATGATTTATGTTAGAATGTCATGGCAACTGGCTTTATAGCTCAGTGTACTGCTGACATGCCAGAGTCACATAATTGTGGTGATGTGACATGCCTTGCCAAGTGAGGCTAGACCTGGGAGTTAAAAAGTAACTCTTGCAAAAGATACTCTGCAGTGTTTCTGGTGGAAAAGTATTTTTGTTTTGTCTTATTTCTAATTTTGACGATTAATTCTGGTGTACATGCATGACCATTAAGTGATGTATGACTTTTATTTCTGGTTGTATTTTACATACTTGGACAAAAGCAAGTTATACATATTGAAGTTTATGTTAGTTGGTACGAAATGTTTATGAAATGTTTATGAACGTGTGAGGTATTCCTATGAACACTACTACTGATTCTAAACTTACTAGAGTTGATATGCCTATTACACAGCTAGATGCTGGTTTCTTACCCTTCAGTTGAATCCTGATATCAATAGAAACCTATTTAAGTGTAAAATCAGATCAACCACAGGAAGCGTGCTTGGGGAATGACTTGATTTATGATGTATCATATAGACCACCATTCAGCGAATGAGCTTTCTATATGCAGCAGTCCAGTTAATTTCTTAGTTACACTATGTACTTTAGCCTATAATATTATTTTTATAGGTACTAAAACAAAGAGGTGACCTATGAATCAGTTTTGATGATGAGGCTACCTTTCATTTCATGACTGAACTCTAATGACAAAGTGAAAAAAAAAACCAAATTAACAAAATTTATCATAAAATCTCTGTTCGTTATGACCTGATAAGTAAAGATGAGGTGAAATAGCTGGCTCTGTTTGGGCGGACAGCCTAGCCTTCTTCTCAAGGGAATTTGTACAGCCAGGAGAAATATCCTTCAGCAAGATCTATTACAGTATGTTACCTTCCCTGTTTCACTTTGCTAACTGGGAAGTAGTTGGAAAGTAGTTGGGAAGTGAGGGAATTTGTTTCACCAGGCTTTCTCACATAGCCATTTACATGACTTTCACCATGCTCCTGGATTCTATTAGATACATATGAATAAGGGCACACATATGGCATTGGTCTGGACATAGTAATTCTATTAATAACTCCAGTAATAATATATTAAATAATATAATAATAATATATGAAAATAGTGGTCATCACCATCACAGTGTACAAAATGCCATCTTTATTTAGTTCCATAACAAAAACAGAGTTGTGGCTTTCTCCTGTAATATCCCATCTTCAAGCTACAGAGCACTTTACAGAGCATTTTACAACAAGTATAATAAAACTGAGAAAATTATGACTACACATTGCCAAAAATGTAAACTAAAATCAAAACTGACTAAAACTCCATTGATTAAATCTTGACTAAAACAAAACAAAAGACAGGCAGACTAAAATGTTACCTATATTAGTAATATTATTATTATAGTAATATTATTACTGTTTTCTGTATCTTGAGTTCATTTTGTCCTATAAAACAACAACACCAAAAAAAAGATAAACTCTCAGTTGGCCATGTTAAACTGAACTGAAGGTTCAGTAATGGATTTTCAAACATCTGAAAGAATAGTCTTCCAGTATATGCCACTTTTACAATAATAATAAATTCCATATAAGGCTTTTAATATTTATTTTATTTAATATTGGTTAGAAAAAAAGGCATTTATGTGCTACTTGATCGAAAAGGCACTTATAACACAACTACTTGCTGTGAACATTTGATGTTAATTTGTGATTTGTTGTGTTGACTTGTCTTCCAGGCAACCAGGCAAAGAACCATCCAGAACAACATGATATAGCTTAATGCTTAAGAATAGATTCAACTAGCAACTGTTTGGAACAGAGAGTGTTTAATAAATAAATAAATAAATAAATAAATAAGCTGCAAATAATAAATTTCAAAATGTCATACAGGGAATCTTTGAGAGTGCATCAAGTCACTGAAATGAAATGTCATTCACTTCTGGAGTTAAAAAGGTTAATGAAGAGCAAGTGATGAACAGCAAGACCATGAAAAATATGAAATGCTTTATAGCAAAAGGAGTGACCTTTCTGATAAAACTAGAGGGTGGAGCAATAAATAGGAGTAAGGAAATGCATTTATCAGAACTGATTAGATTTAGTATGACATTATTCTGGTATAAAGTTCCCAAACACAATCCCATGGGGGGTTGGGGGACTTTGGTTTCAAAGAAACGAAACACAAATATTCACTAATTCACATGTGTAGTTATACAAGAGAAATTACAGATCTTGTTGAAAATTATGTTTACTTTTAGCATTGAAAATTCTTCACAAATATATAATATTAGTATTATATATTGAAAATGGGGTGGATAAATTATCATAATATTAGATATTTACTTCAATGCTTGCCATTTTAAAACATTTAACATTAAACATTTATTCATTCATATATCATCATATTAGCCTTTCTATGTAAATTTTTAGAATGTCTCTTGTTTTTATGATACGTTATTGTACATTTGACATTTGACGTAATTTCCTTCTTCAGTCCACATTTTCTATCCCTATTTTTTCAGGTGTTCAATCGTGTGCTTTCTTTAAATTACATTATAATTAATGTCAGTGCCTTCGAAGCTATTTCAAAAATCTCATTTTTTGACACCGCTGCTCAAGAAAAATCTGGCAGTTTGATAGGCATGAGCTACATGCAGGTAATTTGCATAATCTTAAGAGTGCACCAACAAAATCAACTTAAGCAGCTGTGTAATGAATCTCTGAATGTCCATGACTTCCCCTAAGGCCTCCTGAGTGGCACAAGAAAAGTGTTTACTCTATAATATAGAAATCATAAGGTGAAATCCCAATGATGCCATGGCAATGTGGATGGGAACCTAGGAAACAAAATTGGCCATGCTCTCTGAGGGGGAGGAGTGTCATACTCCCTCCACTCCCCTCTACACTAGTCAGCCATGTGCATCTGTGAGCTCCGAGTGTGTTATGCCATGAAAAGATGTGGTTGGCTGACTTCACATGACTTCGAGAAAGCAAATTTTAGCCTTCATCCTCTCCTGGTGGTAGCTGACGAATGATAGGGGACATCTGGCTGGTGGGAGGCAGTTGGAAAGTGATCAAATTAGGGAGAAAAATAGGGGGGATTCTGAGGAGGAAAAAGACACTAGGTCTAGACACTGTTGACAAACACTTTCTCAGACATTTCTATTCAAGAAAAGCTGGGAACCAAGTTACCACGAAGTTTGGATTGTATGTGGCCAACTGTGTAAATTAAGCTTAATGTTTTATTTGCACATGCAGTCATCATTTCCAATGTGACTTTTTGGGATTTCACTCAAAATGATTTAGTTTTCTCTGGCTTTTATTTTGCACCTTTATACAATTATTACCCCAAGTTACATATCCATTATGCCAAATGTGCAAAACTGATAAGACTTTCCATATTCATTACATAAAATGTCAAAGACACATAATTGTCTTTAGAGCCTGTTAGTAAATTGATTTTTACATAGAATATACACCTATACATACTATAAAATCAGTACGTGCAAAACAATGCACAAGAAACTAAACCATAAAGTGAGGCCATTTGACAGTATTACTGTAAATATAATTATTAAAGTTTTATGACTTCTTGTCTGGTACTGCATGCCTCCACCACAAATACATAATGGTAGCACCAGCACATTATGTGGGCTTGAGACATCTTTAATTCAGCTAATACATTCATAATAATGATTCATGGTTTGAGGTAAGAATCACCCAAATCAATAATGTATTTTTTTGGAGATCATTACTGTGTCATCCATAAAATGTTATTTTTCATTTGAGTCTGTAAAGAGATTCAGTTGGGCTTTGCTAAACATGACAGGGGATTGTATTTGTTCAGGCATTTGAAACTCTCACATTTCAGCAATTATATTACAGCTGTCACTGTAACCATGTGCAATTTAGTGTTTTAAAATATGTCCTAGTGCAGAGAAAATGTTGAAATAAATGAAATACAAAACAAAAGACTTCGAGCATTTCCTCTACTAGAAGCTAACTTTTTATAGTATGTAGTATGTTTTTATAGTATTTATATAGTATTTTCCTCCTATTGAAACAAATGAGCTATAAAACAAACAAAAGGAAAGCACAAGTGCAAATAATTGCTAGCATTTCAACACCAGAGACACAATACCATTCTTTTACAATTAAAAGAAGAAAAAAAATCACATTTTCTAGGGATATAATTTCCTCTTTCACATAGTCTGTAAAAATTACATGTGAACAAATGTGCAAGCACTTCTGACAGGCATTAAATCTTGCCTAATTGGGGGGCTTATGAAGACATGACACCATTTATATCCAAAAAATCATTTCACATATGCAGAGCAGTAATTCCATGGCTTGTGCATTATTGCTTGAATGGGTTGAGAAGATGAATGCTTATTGCTGTTAATCTGTAGGACCTTATGACATATCTCTATTATCACATCCCTCACTCGTGTATCTTGATGTCTGCTAGACCCTGGCTGTGTTAACACGTTCATCTACTGGAGAGTTATGATTATGGAAGCTAGTGGGTCTTATCGGGTTGACATCACCTTCTTAATATCGCCATTATGCTCAAATTGACACATTCAAGTGGCTGATGACCAAGACCATGTTCGGGTAAAGTGTAATAGATGGCAAATGGATTTTGCTCAAATGAATATGATAGGAGAATTGTTAGGTCTAAATGCCTGTGTGTGAAATGCATGTCATTTCTTTGTTGCTTCATTCATAGACCAGAAGATGATGCGATTAGCTCACATGAATTGTGCTTAACATGACATAATCTTATCATCTCGCATAGAATGCCATGTGATGAGATATTAAAAGCTTAAAGACTGCAAATCATCCCTGAGCTGGTATCACAATTATTGATTAAAGAAAATATTATTGGTCAGTCATAATATATAAAGCTGGCATGTAGAATGTTAATGCTGGTGGGAGGATTTTCTGCAGGAAATCATTATTTGAGAGTATACCAGACTATTTCCCTTGCCAGTGTGGTAGAACATACCTGAGATCTGACCCGTATGCTTTACTTAATCACATCTGACATCTGGCTTGGTTCAATTGAGTTTTATGTCTGATGTTAGTGTATAATAATGCTGTCTGCCAGTAAGAATAAATGGAGCCCTTTTTGTCCTAAGCATATTGTGTCATAGGCAAGCTTAGCACACTAATGATAGCAGTGTCCTATATTTGTCTTTCCACCTGCCAGAGGAACAATGAAGGCCACAATCACCTCCTTCGCATTAGGCTTCATATCACACAGCTCTGTTAACATATTATTGGCTTTTGGACTAACTACAAGGACAATGGAAATTTAAACAACTCAATCCACATAAGCTTTTTATCTACTTTGATTGTAATACCTGAATGAGGTGTACTGTGTCCTTAAAGACTTTGGGAACTATAAGAAACCACAGTTCTTGACATATAGTGACATGTTTATTTTACGATTTGATGTGTTGCTATTTTACTTCTGATAGATTCCTTTACACTACTGTATATGACAAAGCAATTGGTTTATATAATCAGATAAACAACTTGCATAATCATGTTCAGCTTAGACAGTCACTACATTGCACAAGATGTAAAATAATTCATACAGGCAGATACAGTACTCTTGTTTCCCCTAGATGTTTGTCAATGAACCTTGATGATCCTTGAAACACATTAATATTTGCCATCCTCTTATAATTGAATTGTGAGTATCTGGGGAGTTTGCTTGAGCAAGGCTTTTTTTCTGAAGGATGGATCTTTTGTTCAAAATCCATTAATTCAAAACTTGGCATCCTTTCTCATTGACATTTGGAATGAGATGCCAGAAAACTCTCAAGGGCAAAGTTTCAAGATGGAGTGAGGCAGTATGGCTATTCATCTGGAACTACAGATTGTATAGGTCTCTTAGAAAACGCTGTAGTTCACCTTAGCTTCTGTTTCCCATTTCAAGTAATTTAGTGTTAATTCTGTGCTGTATTTTCACATTTCTGTGATTGTCCCTGAGTCTATGTCTTTATTTTGTAGATTTTATTTTGAAGGTCGTGAGGTGTGAGGTAAGACAATTTGAATGCACTTATTTTTTTTTAATCACCGTTCTAGTTTTCTCATGTTACAGTTTCTTCATAAACAAGAAAAGAGATTTTCATATGATCTACTCATTTCCATCATACTCATCATTCATGGTAATCATGTGATTGTTGTAATGCATTTCATATAATTCCTATCATATAATTTTGTTACCTGACAGAAAATATATATATTCTCTTGGGAATATGTTTTCTATGACAGTATCTAATTTACCAACCATTGTTATATCGACACATCATAATATTAGTTCAACTGCAGTTGATAAGTACCAGGGTCATTGTATATTTGTTCAAATTAAGCCTTCTGCTATTTGAATCTTGTTACTTCCTGAGGCTTCCTGAGGTAGGTTACAACAATGAACTGAATGCAGTTGCACAAGCCATTTTAATAGGTTTTTGTAAAAGGAACTTTTTGTACAAGTTTGCATTTTAGTTGTGTCTATAGACCTTGTGACCTTGCTTTACAGTCACCTCCTCCTTGTGGTAGTGTCATATCCTTAAGTACACGGCACCCATTTATTTCTGTCCTCCCCTGTTCGTTTAGAGTCCTGTGGAGGGTGGATGACAGGGGAGTGAGATAAATGTCTTGTTGAGATATACGTGATGAATGCTGAAGGTGTTATGGCCTGCCTGCACAAAGAGAAAAGCACTGTTCTTCTTCTTGTATTACTTTGACAATATGTTTGTGTTCAGCTGTACATCATGTACAGCATTCATTTGTTGCATATTAGAGTAAAAAGAAAACTTGATCTTATAATTCCACTGATCTGCCATAAACTATGTAAATGTAACAAACATACATTATATATAAGCACACTGGCTTTGACTACCATGATGAGTTACAAAGTCCTACTTTACTGTGACATTCAAAACACAATCCCACATTAAAGGATGTATATTAACTAGAAACATGTACCTACACAAGGGCATTTACTATGCTTAGGAAAACTACAAAAAATGCATCATGTCCCAAAGGACATGTTGCTCCACATACAGTTGAGTATAAATAGAGGCTTATACCTTAGAGAAACAATGGAGTGTTTTGAGATCTCACATTTAACCCTTAAAAACCAATTTCCTGGCAGTTTTGCACATAGTCTTCTTGGTTTCATAACTCAGGAGCGAGTTATTGGTTAGAAATAAGACACACTTTGTTAGAAGCAGAAGGACCCCATTTAGCTTTATTGTGTTAAGGTATCAGTGAATAGAACCGTCCAAGACATCATTTTTCAATAGTGCCTAGATAACTGGGGTAAAAAAAATGCAGACTGAAGAAACTCCTAGCAGATACATTGTACCATGAATGCAAGAGACAATTTAAAAAATGAAAAAGATGAATATGATTATATGTGAAAGAGAACATGACAGGCTTTTGCAGAAACATCTAATAGGAATCCAGTATATTGCCAATTTAATGCTGGATGAATAATCCTAGTTATTACATTAATTATCACATTAATCACTGGTTTATCCTAATTATCACATTAATTATTGCATTAATCACTAGTGTATTCTAACAATATGGCTTTCACGGTTTATTCGTAAGCTAATAAAATGTTTCAACAGGGTTGGCTCTGTCAAAGCTGTGTGTTAAGGTGTGTGTTAGGCTACAATCCTCAATCTTTCCCCTGGTAATGGGAGCATTCTAAAATAATGTCCATCATCATGGGAATGACTTTTTTTACTCTCAGATAACTGCCTCAGTTATGTCCATAAATCATTCAAGAACAGATTTCTGACCTGGATTACCAGAAAATGAGCTGTCTCACTTATATGGTCTGGACCTTGTTGAATTCCAACCATCAGGACTATGCATGTGTTACCTGGTGGACTGAAGGAAGATCTAATGATTTCTTCATTAAGACATCTCACAATATTCATAGATAGCTCTCTAACTGCCTTGCTTCTGGACCCTGGGAGCCAAGCCTTGATGTCAAGGTGGTTTAGCTATGAGAGCGTTGCAAGGGTTTCGGCTTCTGAGTTTGCAGTATATTTGACTTCATGCAAGAAGAAACTTCATGTCAGGAATATTGATTGCTCAGTCTCTGTTTATTTATTTAGACAATCAGGAAAAACTAGGAGAAAGGCAAGGTTGGTTGTGACATCATTACGCACGCACGCACGCACGCACGCACGCACACACACACACACACACACACACACACACACAGATATACAGTACTGTCTTTATATCTGTGTATTTAAGTCTTCAGCACTTGAAAAATGTTTGTATGTCAGTAAAGAAAGCAACATATATTTTAGACAAAAACTTTTTTTTTGCAAGCAAGAAAGTAACAATTGCGACAGACAAAGTCTCCAGAAGAACTGTGGAAGATTCTCCAAGATTCTCAGTACTTACCAAGTTACCAACTCATTTCCTTATAAAACTGCACAAATTGTACCTGGGACTACTGTTGAAGAAGAAGAAGAAGAAGAAGAAGAAGAAGAAGAAGAAGAAGAAGAAGAAGAAGAAGAAGAAGAAGAAGAAGAAGAAGAAGAGGGATCATCAAACCAAATATTCACATTTTTTAGTTTATTAGTGTTTAGTGCAAATTGTAGTATTTTAATTTCATTACTTTTTCATTATTGGGTATTTTAAATCTATTGTAAATAATCAGAACAATCAGAAAAAAAATGTTTAAGGTATTATTATCATCATCTTTACTGAAAATCAAGTTTGGGGGAAAAAATCAGCTGTAAACTTTGATAAATACGGTCACATTTATGCATAGCAACTTGTCATAGCCATATTTATATGTTACAGTAATATTTTTTACTTTACATTATAGGTTAAGGAACATATTTACTGCAAAATGTGGATCTTTTTTTTTTTTTAATTCGCTCTCATTTCAAATCACTATATTTTTGGGGGGAAAAATAAAAAGCTTTTGCAACACTGGACTCAAACCCCATACACTCATTCTTTGCTGTGTGCACAAACGTCAAAGGCTGTTATTATTATAAATATTATAGTTATTAATAAAATAACAATTACTTTTCTTAACAATAGGTGCACCATTTCACTTTTTGCAGGATCTTAATTTATTTTAATTGTGTGTTTTTGCTTAGACTATCTAATCGAAGTAGGCATTTTCTTTTTTTTTTATTTATTAACAACATATTAAGACAATGTGTGTGGCTTAATCTAACTCTGTTGACTTTTTTTAGCAGCACATTAAAAACAACTAATTGACAACATGCAACATTCTGGCAAAGCTGGCCAAGAAGTTAAAATTAGCCAAAACTCTCTTTTAACCTTTGGAGGAAGATAAAAACAACTTTAAAGAGAAGAACCAAAGGCAAAGAAAGTGGAAAAATTACACAGGAGCAGAACTTCTAATTGAGAGAGAATTCCTTTTGATGTAACTCCAGAGATCTGAGCAGTTCTGCTGGTGCACTAATTACAGAGCTATGGAGGAGAGGTAATCAGTGTGCTGCTAATGAGTGTTGTTTACCAGTATCTGATGTCAGCACGGCATGGTAAAACATCCAATAGGATAACCTGTTTGAGAATCTCCTGCCAAATATAAATAATATAATCTACACCACAGCAATGATTGCTTATGCTCATTATGTGTGTGTGTGTGTGTGTGTGTGTGTGTGTGTGTGTGTGTGTGTGTATACATATACACATTATAGTACCCCAATGATCTTATTTTACTATCAGTAAGCATGCAATATAAGACGTAACCATGTCAATAACCATAAATTTTAAGAACTTTTACTCTCTACAGGGTTTTTGGTTTTGTATAATATTAATTCTTTATATTAGCAATGTTTATTGTATATGCACAGCAGTAAGTTGGTGTGTGAATTCAATCTATGACTGCAAAATGTTAATAAACCAACTACTACTACAGTGTATACTGTATATAAACATAGTATAATTCAAGCTTTGGACATTGGTCTGCCTTTTAATTCTTTCATTTGCAGTTTCTCCTCATGAATATAAGCATCAAAAGACTCCTAAAATCAGGTCAACAGTGTCTGCCATTTCATGGCATAAAGCAGCTAAGATGTTAGCTGAAGAAGGAAGTGACAGCTAGCTGGCTAGAATTATAAACAACACATTTCAGAAATTACTGCAAATAATCAAACAACATTAAACCTACAACTTATTTAAAGCATTTACAAGTTGCACCACTACTGCAGACTCCAACTGATGTTTCCAACTGGTGCCAATATGTTTCAGATGTCAGACATGTTCATTACCATTTTAGTGATTGGCAGCTGGTTATGAGGTTTTGCCCCTCTGAGAGGTCTTTTGTCTCATTAAAACACAGTGTACTTGAATCTGCCATAGACACTTGTCTGTCAGCACTGTTTCATGGGTTTCAAAGGAGATTTTCACATAGGCTGTGCTGTTCACCAAAATGGTAAATTAAATGAACAGCACAATATTACAGTGAGATATTTGATCCTTTGATTACATGCTGGGCATTCGGTGTAGTCTTAAAGCAACCATCTGTGTGCTGTTATTTTAAATTATATATTTTAGATGACCTGTTCTGAGTGTGACAAAAAAATCTTCAATATTAAAGTTTATAATTTCACTCTATGTGTGGGTCTTAATAGGGAACAATTTTTCAATCAGAAGAAAGGAAGTCAGTTTGCCCACCTCCCTGGATAATGGACTAAAGTCACTCAATAAATGCACAGACTCACAAGGATTTTACAGAACATTATATACCCTGATGGGAAATTTCACACAGGGAATTTTTCTTGTTTATTACCTTTTCCAATCTTAGTCAGTCTTTATGGTCTGATTGCATATTGTATGTGGTTATTAGTCACGATTAAATGTTTATACTATTTCCCATACATAACTATAGTCATTTATTGCATTTATTATTATATTCATGACTGCATTTCACAGAGGTTTGTGGTTCAGAATTTGAGCTGTCAAAAAGCTTACAATTGCATACAGGACATGATAAGTTGACTTAATGGAAGAAAAAAAAAACACTTTAAGATATATTTAAATGTTGTTCACAACAAATCCATCTGATTTGACCGGTCCTAGGCACTATAACAACAGATTTTTGAAAATGAGACTGTTACTCGCACTCTTCCTTCGATGTGGGGTTTGGAAAAGAGTGCATTAAGGACTCATAGATGAAGCATGTGGGTACTCTACTGAAAATGAGAAATGGGACTATGCAGACCTCACAGGCACATACAAATGAAAATTGTTATTCAGGTGTTATATAAAGGCTTATGTATAAAATGTGGGATGGGAGGTGTAGGTATAAGAAATAATCCATAATGGGATGATGATACAGCTTATACAAAGCAGATTATTTACATATGTGTAAATACATAATGTGTATTTATGTGTAAATAGGTAAGTGTTTTATTCCTCTCATAATACAGCGGTTTGCCAACGATTACATTTTTATGTATAAAAGTTTGTTGCATTTAATGTTGTGAAATGTCCACAAGGCAAGTTAGTTCCCGAGTCACTTATTATAGCAGCTATTAACAGTCATTCTCTCACTAGTGTCTCTCTTTCTCTATCTCTCTCTCTTGAAGTGAAAGAGACAAGTGTAGCTTGTCATGTTACTGACAAATCAGAAAGCACAAAATCCTCTGTAATGAAGCGTCTCCTGTCCTGAGACTTCTTCTATAAATGTTAAATAAATATCTCTTTAAAGAATGGCTTACCATACAGCGCTCTCTCTCTCTCTCTCTCTCTCTCTCTCTCTCTCTCTCTCTCTCTCTCTCTCTCTCTCTCTCTCTCTCTCTCT
>JAQMYM010007200.1:0-28103 GCA_030014255.1 Parauchenoglanis ngamensis | reverse complement strand
CACACACACACACACACACACACACACACACACACACACACACACAGACTTATCAGCAGTCTAATCACATAAACATTTAGTAGTCGTTTGTGATTTATTGCTTGATCAGAACTCAATATTCCCATCATGAGAAGAGCACACAAATGAGCAAATAAAACATTTGGCAAGTGTAAGTGTGTGTGTGTGTGTGTGAGGTGCACCAGCACAAATGTTTGTTTCAGCCTGGATAATAGCATAAGGAGCCTAACAAGCTGCTTCTGCTCTTCATGTCAGCACTGTGTGCTGGTTAGCAGAACAGACTTATCACGTAAATCAGAGTAGAGCAGCACAGTCAGGGACTAACAAATACACATATCAAACACACACACACAGACACAGAAGTCCAAAAAAGCACAGAAACTCCACAGAATCCGGTCGTTCATGTAACATGCCACATGCAATCTGTGAAAGCCACATACAGTTATCTATCGTTCTTTCCACACTCTTTTCATCTGCTGACACTCTTCTCATCTCATAGCAGCTATACTTTATTTCTTTATTCAGTTTTTGACTTATTCAGTCTCTCCTATTTAACCCTGATATCTCCCTAAATATCCATTTTTCCTCCAAACTGCTGCATGTCTATCTGTCTTCATGAAATATACTAATTAATTCCTTCTTTTTAGACACTCCTACCTGTGTGTACACATGTACACAGTTACTAAAATAATAACAAGAGTCGCCCAAATTCCCAAAGGTGTTCTCAGACCAAGTAGCAGCTTTACTGATATAGAGTGTGTCATACTCTACCTCATGAGATGGTTCCAGAAAAGCCGTTCCTCTCCTGCTGAATGTCCAACTCCAGTTTCTGTGCCTCTCGCACCATTTCCCTTGTGCTGCTCTACTCCATAAATGAGAATCTCTCTGTTCCGTGCACTGCGTGTGTGTGTGCATGTGAGTGTGTGAGCACAAGGGAGAATCCTCGCTGACTCTTCCACTGCAGAAGCTTAGCTCTCGGATTGGCCGACTCAGAGCTCACTGAGTGCCTGTCATGCTTGCACCAACCCTCCCTTTCTCTCTCTCTCTCTGTTCACATCTTTTGTCAATACTTCAAATCTCACACATTTTCTGCTTCCCATTTGCATTATTACAGATTCATAATTCTAAAACCTATTTGTTATCTTCTATCCATGGCTGTGTCTTCTTTTTCATTTCTTATATAAGCCCTGACACTTTCCCTCTTTGGTTATCTTCCCTGTCTCTCTCTGCTCTTCTGTCTCCCCCCTCTCTTTCATGCCTAGTCCTATCTTTCCTCCCCTTGTGACTTTTCTCAGGTACACTAAAGGCTAGCGGCAACCTGGCTCACTCCATGTCTTCCCTCTCATCTGCTCCAATGGGAAATGTAATGAATAATAAAGCAAACTAGAACAGGAGTGGAAGAGAGGAAGATGCAAAGGGGGAGAGAGAGACGTGCAGGAAAGTGACATTTCACCTTTTTAGGAAAAAAAGGAAAAAAGAAAGAAAGATGACATTGACTGAGGGCTTGTCTGAAACGTTCATTCATCAGACAGATGGGCAGAAATTGAAGTAGTTTTGTTGGTGATGCTTGATAGAAGGGTGAGGGGAAAGAGCATGGTAGTAACTATAACACATGAATAGCAGTCAGATGGGACTCAACAGAGAATGAAGTGAAGGTTTAAAGGAGGAAGAGGGCCAATGATGGGATCCAGCAAGAGAAATAACTGCTCATCTCTGGTCTCAAAACGTAATCAAATGCACCCTCAAGCCTCCCACAAATAATTAGCCATCCTGTGAGCATTTGTCACACACTCGAATGCTACCTCTTGCCTTACATGGTAAATATGCATTTTTCATTTGTTTTCTGGGTGGCATGGGAATGTAGCAGGTAACACTGGAATTTCTCTCGATGTTCCAGTTTCCTCCCAAAAAGCATGCCAAAAAGTGAACTGCCTATGTTAAATTGTCCCAATTGTGTCTCGTAGCTAAGACTGACTTTAGAGAAAGTGCCTGTTCCACCAAACAAAATCATGCCTAGGTGAATCTCAGACTGTTATTAGCTCATGTGAAAGCATATTGTCGGGGAGGGGTATAGCAGGTGTCTGCAGCGGGAGTGTGGGGAGATGAGAAAATTAACATAACACACCTGCTTTTTATTTTGTGAATGGTTATTTAATTCACAGTTTTTAATCCTCTCTCTCTCTCTCTCTCTCTCTCTCTCTGTGAGCAGTGCTGAGGAGTGTATGTGCTTTGTCTTTTTGATAACGTATGGGGCACAGACAATAATAAATGCTCACCAGTTATCTCCCCCAGCTTAGAGAAAGATGTCACATGGATATGAATTCCAGTCATTTTGCCCAGGTTCTCCAGTCGCTAATGCAGATGTGTAGGCCTAACAGTATCAGGAGCTCATGAATCTGCAACAGCAGAAGCAAGTGATCCTAATTACAGTGGTGGATGGGCAAGCTGCAGACCAAAATGATGTCCAGAGCCTGCTGACTTCCTGCTCTTCATTCCCCACTAGCCCTTCGTTAAGCTCCTTTTCATCCAGGGGTGACACCCCAGGATGAAGGCAAGGCATGTCTGGAAATGTTTGAGGGTACTGCCTCAACATATGGATGTGCCTTCAGGCTCTCCTGAAGAGAGAAGTCCAGCTGGTGGCCAATAGTCTGCCACTGGAGTGCCAACTGGATTATGTGGCAGTGAGGAGAGCCGTGCTAGTGATTGTGGCTGGAAGAACATTGTCAACATTCCAATCTATGCCATTAGATGAGGGGGATCAGCTGTTTACCAATGTCTAGTGACTCCTGGATTCTTGCAAACACTGATTACAACTGGACCATATCCAACTGGTATAGGTCATTGAACGGGTGGCACTGAAATAATTAATCTATCAGTTGCTGTCTGGAATGTCGGAGTCTGTCCAGTGCCACCAACCTAACTCACTGGCCAAGGCTGTCCACATACACAGACTCAGGGACACAGCATGCCCTCCTGCCTACCTTCAGGACTCCTCCTACCATGCCGCTAATCCATGTCTGCCACAATGGCGTACAGTCAACTCCAGAATTATTGGTGCCCTTCTTTGTAATGAGCATAGATATATAATATGCAATGAGTGTTTCTTTCAGCTTAAATATGCTGACACTGCATAAGTGTAATACAATAACTTTTGGGGGGAAAATTTCTGATTTAGACCATTTTTTTCCTGCAAAACAAACATTTCAAAGTATCAACATTTATGGATAGGACTTTAATACAGGCACCCAGTAATTTACTGGTTTATGTGGTTGTGATATTTAATTTAATAAACGTTATATTTAAAAATACACAAAGCAGGTTTACATGGAACAAAATATTAAAAGATGCCCTTTATAAATATTGGTTTCTAGACAAACACCCACTGTCACTGCAATTCACAAGTCCCAGCTCTCTGTATTGTACTAGATTCTATGTGCACTTTTGTTTGTTTGGCCATTTGCCTTGTTTTGTTTTTGGTCATGTCTCCACCCCTGTCCACCCTCTCATCCTTCAATTGAAATGAAATCTGATGAAGTTTTGGAATTAAATCTGATGAACTTCCCATTTTAAATGAAGTACAGGATTAAGCTTAATCTGTTTAACATACCATGGATATATCGCATATTTTTAAATGCAGACTTTTGGCACTTACTGATGTGATTGCACTTGTGTTATCCATGCATTATGATGAGTTAGGTGCAGAATTGTGAAAGAGAGAGAAAAATACCTCTAAAAGGTAAACTGCAGTGAAGGTTTACAGGTTCTGATTGATGGTTCTGTATTGATCTGAAATGCTCTTCCTCCTTCCTTCAGTGCCTCCATATGATCAACACTCTCAATGTCCGATATACACAATCTAATGACAATCAGTCATGAATCAAGTGGAAAGAGCAGCCATAAAATGTGCTAGAGACCACTAAAATGCATTTCCCAAAGACTAAAACATCAGCAAACCTAGAACCAGTGAGGGTGGATAGAAACGGAAACATCACTTTTTCTGATGCTGAAATATTTACAGAACATTTTCAGTATTTTAAATACTTTGTTCCATGCACAAATTAGTAAGTGTTAATTTTTGGCCAACTTTAGTGTCATTTGTCTTGGAGTTAGTTCACATGGTACAAGCTTTATAATGCTTGTGATTGTATAAATAGCCAAACTTGCTAATTTTGCTGATGAAACACAATGATTATATATACACAACACACTGGACAAATGTTTTTTTTTATATAATATATAATGCAAGCACAAAACTTAACTACTATGGGCTGATCATTTTGCTGAATTTATCTTCATTGAGCGGAATGTAAAAAGATTACATAAACATACGAATCTCATTTAATAATACTACATTTCTACATGTGCTATTGCAAGAGATAATACACACAATGCAAACTGATAAGAATTCAAAAAACTTGTTTCAACAGTAATGGGCAGTTAGAAGAAAATTCCACCATAACACATGTTAAATGTGTGTATATTGAAATGTTTGCAATGTGCTTAACAAGTCTGATGCTCATTTGTAGGTTGGTGTTATATTTCCATTATTCCCATGAATAGGTAGCAGTTGTTTGCTGGGCTGATGCAAACAACAGGTGGACATTGCTAGTGCAGTTACAATGGTGTTTAAAAGGAGAGAAAACATAGCTCTTAAATACAAAGCTCATAAATGCAAAGATCAAGACCTTCTTTTTTCACTAACCCTTTTCCACCTAAAGTCAGTGTCTCATTATATCGTCATCCAGTGTTGACATAGTAAAGACAGCAAATGTTACACTCAAAGTTCCAGCATGCAATGAACTGATAGGACTATTTAGTGATCTGTGATATAACAACCACAGTGATGTTAGCAGACGTATTAGTAAGAAAGTTGCAAATACTAAATGACTAAAGCTCGCTCTCTCTCTCTCTCTCTCTCACTCACTCACTCACACTCTTTAGGTAGAGATGAAGCAAGAATTGAATCCCACTGGCTCTACTATAAGCAGATCGTTGAATGGAATTTTGGGCCATGTAAATAAAAAAAATGAAACATGTAAATGAAAGAAGTTTAACAAACCTGTAAATGAAAGAAGTTTAAACTAAAACAGTCAACTCAACCCATTCATTATCTTTATTACTTATCTGTCAGGGTCATGGGGAAACTGAAGCCAATCCCAGCTGACTTTGAGCAAGAGGCAAGGTGCACCCTTTACATGTCACCAACCTATTTCAGGGCTAACACAGAGATGAACAACAAATTCACACCCATTGGCAATTTAGAGTAGCCAGTTGTAGCCTAATCTGCATGTCTTTCTTCAACACCACTGCGGATCACATGATAATTTTAAATATTAATAAGTTGTAATTTTTCAGGGTGGATTTGTCCTTTAAGCTTAGAAGACTTCTCATTTGTAGTTTTTCTTACATCTCAAAACAGCCCAGACTCATTAGACTTCCCAAGAATTTTGTTTGTAAAATGGTCATTAAGGTTGTGTGTATGGTGTGGTATTTCTTGACCGCAGAGTGTGTGTGTATCCCTGTGTGATTTAGTCTGGTCTGATCTGCTTTATAACTCTGTACTGTTAACCAGCGCAAAGCGTAGAGATGGCTCAGAGGAGTATCACAGCAGCTTATTAGGCTCAATCTTCTTTTCTTTATGCTTTTACCAAGGCTAAAACTCTCATTTGTGCTGGTGCACTTCACACACTTTAAGTGTTTCGTTGTCTTGCTATTCTCTTTATGCTAGACCACAGTGGGAAGGTTGAGTCTTGATCACACAGATACAGTGAGAGAGGACAGTAGTGACCACCGATGAATGCTAATAATGTTTTGGTGATTACACTGCTGCTGGGTATGGTGTGTGTGTGTGTGTATATATGAGAGAGAGAGAGAGAGAGAGAGAGATTATTTTTCTATTATTCAGTAGCACTGCCATTTTTTCAGTTTAGCTCATATCACTGAGATATTTATGCACCCCTCTTACTTCTCAAACCCACAAAGCCACACAGTGAGACATTCATACACTCACACAGACAAGCACACAACACACACACAGGGAGTTTACTGTTTACTGTTTAGAAGTATCAATGATAGCTCTGATTTGAGTCCAAGAAACTGTAAGCCATGAAATCAGCCTCTTTAGTTGCTTGCTTGTTGATGTATGCAGCCAAAAAACCTCCTGAAAACTGCTAAGGGTGATCCAAGATTGAATTTGTCTATACTTATCCACAGGCAAATAATTTTCAGCTAATTGTGCCCAAAGAAAAAGCTCTCAAAGATAGTTGCATAGGCTTCTGGTGCATTTTCCAAGAATAAACACATAGAGATAACCATCTCCCTCAAATATTAATATAATCATTATGAGGAACACTGGAAGGCAATATACTCAATATTCCTTCCATGCATATTCACACCAGCTGTCTCACTGGTGACAAACTTCATCCAACAGGAAGGCTATCCAGGCTATTAATTACTTAGACTGTTTTAAAATATTCAGTTTATCTCTCTTTTTAACTGTCTCTCTAAAATATATGGTTCACTATGATATAGGATTGTGTCACATTGCCAGTCCACTATTTTCTTTTAAGAGAATGCAAATCACTGTGGAATATTTTAAGGGGAAAAATGTGTTGACATCATGCTATCCAGCCATTCTCATTTGCTTCATATATCAGGGATAAGGCCTAGAGCATTTTCATAATACCATAGACAGCAGGGACACTGATATTTTATCATAGGGTTATTAATCATAGACTAAAGCTTCAGACCTTCAGATAATTTAAACCAAAACACTCCTTCAAATTAATATCTTTATAACAACCAAATGAAATTTCAATAAATGTGGAATAATATCACAGGCAACAATGAACCACTATAGATTATATCATGCCTAGTGTCACCTATTTTTATAGGTATAATATTTTAAAACAGAGTAAGGAATAATACATGATAGAGCATGCTGTTATAGGAACATAATTATTGTCTTAATTTTCTCAAGTGCCAATGTTTGTTTTCACATTAACTAATGAATAACATGTTATACATTTTGATCGGCTGAACGTGAAACAATCTAGTTGCTGTTGCTTTATGACAGCTTTAAACTTTCATTTATTCACCAGCCTCTTTTTAAAATTTGTCAAGTTACCAAGAAACTTGAAAGAGCAAAGTCACATTAATAAGAGCAATAATAAACAGATTACTATACATAATAATATTACAGATTATTAATAAGTGTAATAATAAACACAATCATTGATGTGGTGATGTTTTTGTTAGGAGACATTTTTTTAACATTAAGCATTTATGGAAGGAGTCTCGGTTATAAGCCCACCCAGCTCAGGAATGTTTATGTTTTTCAGCTTCTCTGAAAAATGAGTTGTTTTTGAGAAACAGAGAAAGAGAGACAGACAGACATAGGGAGAGAGAGAAAGGACAGAGAGAGCGAGAGAGAGAGAGAGAGAGAGAATGAGACTGGTGAGGAAATGCCTGTTATCTTAGGCCAGGACAGGAACTAAGTTGTCTCTTGGATGTTTCTCAACATTAATTCTAACTATAAACTGCTACAATGTGCTGCATGTCATTCAGTAATAAATTAGACATTGTAATTTTGGGCAAATCTGTATGGTATAAGTGGAACAACAAACTCCAGACCATGCTGTTATAAGAAAATACTCGCAAGTCATATCCCATTACAACCCCCCAACACCCCCATCTCCCTCCCACCACCATGGTGTGAATGTGTGTTAATCCTTGCTTTAATTAACACCGTCAGACCAATCAGAATAAAAACAAAAATAAACAGTGAATCTTAAAATGTCCATGAATGTTATATATTTGTTGTAGAGCTGTGTGCAAATTATCGTCCTTCCTACAGCCCTAAAACTATTATCTGTATTAACTGTTTTTCATTATGATTGCATTACTAAATATCAAGTACATGAGTAATAATCATAGTATTATTAAATTAAATTAAATTAAATAAATATAGTAAGCCATGGAAGAAATTTTATCTTCTCTTTTATTCTCTCTCAAACTGTTCATTAAATTCAAAGAAATTTGTAGAAGACAGATGGCCATTCATAATTAACTAGGTAAATCATATTGATGGAAAAGAAAATATGCATTTACAAATTAAAAGTAGGGCGGCACGGTGGTGTGGTGGTTAGCACTGTCGCCTCACAGCAAGAAGGTCCCGGGTTCGATCCCCGGATCACCCAGGGTGCCTTTCTGTGTGGAGTTTGTGCATGCGTGGGTTTCCTCCGGTTTCCTCCCACAGTCCAAAGACATGCAGATTAGGTCAACTGGCCACTCTACTCTTGCCCATAGGTGTGAGTGCGAGCGTGTGTGGTTGTTTGTCTGTGTTGGCCCTGTGGTGGACTGGCGACCTGCCCAGGGTGTACCCCGCCTCTCGCCCGAAGATGCTGGGATTGGCTCCAGCTTCCCCGCAACCCAGATAGATAAAGCAGTATAGATAATGGATGGATGGATGGACAAAATCACTATCATTATGGCTCTCTAGATCTTGGGTTTGCACTTCTGCTATAATCTGCAACTCCATTTGTTTGTGTAACAGTTTGTAATTTCTAAAAATAAAAGTAAAATAAACTTATGAGAATTTTACCAATCTTTATGTTTATGCACTTATTTTGCAGACAATTTTCAATGATTTCAGTACTTCAGTATTGTAATAGCACCTAAAATATAGAAATATCTCAAATTAAATTAAGATGTTAACCTTTTCCCACATATCTCGTTTCATTTGTAAATTATTTATAAGATTTCACTTCTGTGCTGCTAACCGATTCTTTATTGGCTCTTTAAAAATGAAGATTAGACATAATTAATCTTGTTTTCAAAGCTAGGTTTTTATTACTGAAAGTTATCTATGGGCTGTAATCACGTCTGTAGGATTTGGTGTGTAAATACTTAATAAATGCTGTGTATAATAAATGTGTATTCTCCTCTAGGGCACCATCCAGCCTGACCAGCTCTTACCTGAGAGACTGGAAACAGCAATGGGGAGGAATATATCCCAGAAAATTAAAGCCAAAATAAAATCAGGAAGCCACACTGAGGTGAGTGTTTTATAATAATTTGTTTTATATACATTTGTTTTATATACACCACAAGCAATCAATACAAAGCAGTCCAAATGCAGAATCACTCTACATGTGTGTTAAGGACATCTGCATAACTATAGCCTGTAAATGAGGGTTAGAAATCAGTATACACATGATTTACACTCAAAATCCTTTAATAGGAACACCTGTGAAACTGCTCATGCCAATCAAGTTGCAGCAGCACAAGGAATAAATTCTCACCATTCTCTCTAGAGATTATTGTGTGTGAAATTCCCAGAAGATCAACAGTTTCTGACATACTCAAACCAGCCTATCTGTCACCAACAAGCATGCCATGGTTAAAGTCACAGAGATCACACTTTTTTCCATTCTGATGTTTGATGTGGACATTAACTGAAGCTCTGTAGCTGCATGATTTTATGCATTGTGCCACATGATTGGCTGATTGGATAACTGCATAGATGAGCAGGTGTACAGGTGTTCCTATTATAGTGGGCAGTGAGTATAAGGGTTGCTGTGGCTGCATTTGCAATCTCAACTGTAGCGTCTTTTGAGGATGCATTGTATGACAAAATAATTAAAAATAGCCATTTCAACAGGAAACGGTCAATGTGAAGTATGCATTCATTCTTGCATCTTTAATAAGCACTTTATTCTACTTAGGGTGGATGCAGAAACACTGGGCCTGAGATTGGAATATACAAGGAAAGGGAAAAGTCAAAAGGGATATATTTACAGAATAAATAGGAATATATATATATATTTTTTTAAAGATTAAAATGCAACCCAAAGTTTTTACCTTTCGCTTTATTAATTTCTTTTCACTGTTTACAGAAAAGCTTTTACCTAACTTCTTCTACACAATCAAATAAAGTTGTATATAAACTTTATTGAATGAAATAAACTTCATGCACCATTTGTTGGCTGATATTTCCATGTGACATGTCTTGTTTGTTTGTTAACCATATCCATATTCATTCATTATTACAGAGTATTAGTTTTGCATTATTGATTTAAATATGTACCAGGTTTTTAGCATCAGCCATTGGTGGTTTATGGTCAGTGCTCTGTCTCTGTGGTGTGCTTTTATTTGAATGCTTTGTGTAATCTATTTGGTTGTTTAAGGCGATTTTTGCTACTATGCTTGAACAGTACAGATGTATTATGGATAAACTGTATGTCAGTGTCCTAATCCAGCCCTGACCTTATACTTATACTTATTAGCTCTGACCATGGCTGTAAACAATCTATATCGGTTTCAAACTCATTTTAGGTAACAGGCCATATTATACATAGTGCGATGTCAAGCAGACCAGAAAAAAATCAGTGTGGTGGAAAATAACACAATAACAATTCCTCTTAACTATGTAAATTTCTAATGCTCAATGCACAAATGGATTAAATCATCTACATCATCTACAAAATGTACTGATGTATACTGACAGCAGTTCATTACTAAATTACTGTTTTATTATATATAATTGATATTGGGATTATACATCCTGAATGTAAACAAATAGCCCAAATTGTTATATTTATTTATTTATTTATTTATTTATTTATTGATTGATTGTGAAAAGAGACAATTTTTTGTCTTTTAACTTGCTAATAAAGAAGTAGATATTTTCAACTTATCAGAGTTTATGGCCCTGACTTTATTGCTCTATTTTCCCCCTAGGTTCACAAAATAATTTTAGTTTAACCCTAGATCACAAATTGATTTAGTTGCCAGTATTACAACCTTCCCCACAGGCAGTATGCTTGACACCACTGATCTACAGTATATAATTTTGAGTGCACATATAGCTGCATGGAGAGAGCAAAAGTTGATCTTGTTATTAGACTTACCTTTTACTTACTGTTGCCATTATAAATTGAACATATTAGGTATGAAGAATCTAAAGAATTAATTTGGTTAACAAGCTGTTATTTTGTAACGGATGCCATGACAAAATGCATAGTTTATTATTTTTTTTATTTGATTTAAGAAAGATATTTGACATTTGTTCTAGGTATATAAGGGTTATGTAGATGACAGCCGGAACACTGATAATGCCTGGGTGGAAAGCACAGTAATAACAATTCACGTCGAAGATGAGTGGCGTCTGATGATGGGGCGTGGTGAAAGTGGTGGTGGTGGTGGTGAGGTAGGGAGCTTTTACTCTCCTTCCTATACATTGACTCACCTACAGTTCAAGCTTCATTATCATTTAAGTACATTGAAGCATTGCATATACAGTACATAGCACTATATAAAATGACATTCAATTACACAGTATCAGATGTTTATGACATTTATACACGCAACAGAAATATACATGTCTCCAAGAGACATGGTGCAAGAGGAAAGGAGGGGAGTACTGCATCAAATTTAATGCATATGGTACACAAATACCATGCATAAATAATTAACAGGGCTTGACAAACATAAATTGATTACGGTAGAGAATGAGACGTAGAGCAGAGTACGTAGGTAAGTACACCAGACTGTAAATTCATGCATTTTTATTAATCTCAGAACTCAAAGGACATACCTGCTCATAGAAGGGTTTTCTTTCTATTTACTGTGTTCTTCTATTTAGAATAATGATTGAGATTAGTATTATGAAATAGCATATATTATGACTCCTTAATAGTATTCTCCATTTAAGCAATATCACATGAGAAGGAGTGCTGTTGTACTGAATATCTGCTGATATTGCACAAGCTCGAGTGTGATATTGCCTTTATACAACAGTTCTATAAACAAGATATTAATATTGAATAATTGCCATTTTATTTATCTTTGCTATGTGACCAGAAATAGATCCTGAAGAAGCATGTCTTATAGCATGTCGGCTAGCTACTTAGCTAGCTCACGTTGATTTGTACATTCCCATTATAATTGGTTGCTGTAAAATTGGCATGCCTTCTTCCTTTTCATCTTCTCTCATTTGATGAGCTTTCATAATTTAAGTCAAAAGTTATATTGCTGAGAAGAATAATTTGCCTCGGCTGCGGATGATTTTGAACTAGGAAGTGGAATTTTATGTAGTAAACAGAGGCAAGAAGAGTGATACACAAAGTGAAACTTCATGCTGAATCACCCAACCAATATGTGTGCTCGCTCCAGCACCAAACAGGAAGCAGCAAAGCAGGTACATCTCTGGAGGGTAGATAGGCATGAAGGAGACCATGGGGAGGCCTCACTCTTTGTAAAATCATAGTCTGTGACTATTGACACATTGTCTTTAGATGTGACAGGGTGTCAGACTTTAGTCCTTTAAAAGTCTTTGTGTGTATGGTTAGCATACATTTTTGATGAAAACTACTTGTTTGGGAGGAACCTTTTTCTTTTTTTTTAATTACTACCTATTAAAAAATACATTTAAATTCAGAAATAAATGTATGCATTGACATACTGTACATTTTACTATTTACATTTGTCTTCACAAATATAATGTCTTGAAGACAATGTTAAATATCTATTCAGTTTAGTGTAACTGATTTTTTTTTTTGACTGGTAGTGTACACTGAATATAATGTTGTACTCTCTCTTTAGTCTCCCAGCAGCACTGAGAAGTTTCATTGGCACAGGGTGAGCAGCAAAACACCTGTGCATCCATACCAACGAGAAGCTCTCCGTGCCATTGCCCAAAAACACAACATTAAGTTCTGAGGAAACTTCTGACTCACAGGAAAATGGACAAACAAATGTTTCACTTCCCAAACTTTACACCTGTTGTGGGGATTCAATAGTACTAAATCTGTACCTGTAAGGTTCTGTATAAAGAATGTATGCAACATATAAAAGCATATATAATAACCTGGTATACTAGAATCAGTCTCTCAGAGATTATATAAGATTACAGATATTATACAGGTTATAGAGTGATATTTTGCAGCATTACTAGCAGGGTTTTTAAGCTGAGTTCACCGTTTTTGGCCTTCAGGAATAATAAGGCTAAATATCTGGTCTATTTTCCTCCATTTGTTTTGTTTCCAAGAACAAGTAACTGACTTTCTGTACAGATTGTTGTGATTGTTCTCCATTTAAAGTTTGTCTGTGCATTAGCCGTAAGTATCCATGCAGCATCATCTTCACAATCACATATAAGTAGGATCTGAATTGTGACTTTGTTCCTCAGCTAATCGCGTTGAATCCTGTCCTCATCTGAATCATAAGAAGAACTGGAATCTAAGATAAACTGCATACCCACACCTTAATGAACTTCAGATCATCTTACTGCAATGATTGGCTGGAAAACCTGAGCAAATGTTGCACAAGTGTTTTACTTATGTTGAGAAAATCATTTAACTACGTAATTTTGTCGAGAATGAAAGGCTAGACATTGCTCTACATTACGTACAGTGTACAGCAGGGTTGCATTTTCTTTTCCTACTCAGAGGCTTTACAATAGCAGTTTTGAGAATGAGCTTGATGTTATTGATTGTCAGTATGGCATTATTCAGCAATCTAGCTGATAATGAACTGAAAATTGAATGTGTTTGACTGGCTGCTGCTTACAAAACCAAAAAATGTTTCTTTTTCTGTAGTCAGTATTATTAACACGGTGTAATCAGGCATCAATGAAAAAAAACATACAATGGATTGAGTATCTATTGGAACTGAACTCAGTAAAATCCTTATGAACATGTAGAAAATGTGTGCAAATAAAACATTTTCATGATACCAGTTCAGTGTTACTTTATTTTTGTTATTGTTGAATTATAGTAATTATTTTTTTTAAATCACTGGAGTTTTGCTTCATTACTTCAAACTCAGCTAGTTTCTAATGATATAAATTACCATATTGCATGAGAATATTAAGTCCAGTATTGGGGTCATTTCCAGTTACATAGCAAAATGTCTGGTGTTGAATTAACATCTAAAATGTTGAATTGATGTTTAATTAACATTTATATTTAGCCGTTTAGCAGACACTCTTATCCAAAGCAACTTTCAAAACATGCAAACAGTTGAAGAAGCAGCAACACAAATCATCTATTAAAGCAGTTTTGCCAATTTTGTCAAAGTTATATCAGACAATGAGCTATTTTCCAGGAAGAACTGTTAGAAGGCAGTCTGATACCTTCTGAGAGATTGATGAAGTTAGGCGGTTGATGGAGGGGGAAAAGGAAACTTGTGCAAAATTGGCGTAGCTGTAATAAGAGAAGCCATGAGAGCTGACCACTGAGCACAGTGATTTAGTATAAAAGAAGATTAAGAGTGGACTAAGAACTGACCCATGAGGGACTCCAGTAGTAATGCTGGAGTTAAGAGACCAATAACTTCTTTCCAGGGGGATGTTGGTGCAACAGCCTTATTGTGTGAAAATTCCCAGGACTCATTCTGTTAGGCTTCAATTCTGCATGATTTCTGCATTTGATTTGAATTCAATTCATCTCAAATTAATTTTATTTGTGTAGCGCTTTTAGCAATAAACATTGTCACAAGACAGTTTTACGGAATATTTAGATCCCTGAAGAGAATACCAGTGGTGTCAGTTGCATAAAAAAACTCCCTGAGCTGACAGATATTATTTGTCACATACACATTACAGCACAGTGAAATTATTTTCTTATCATATCCTCACTCGTTAGCTGGTGTCAGAGCACAGGGTCAGCCATGATGGAAGATACATTTAAAGGCCTTGCTCAGGGGCCGGGAAGTGCCGGGGCTTTAAACTCTGACCTTCTGATCAGCAACCCAGAGCCTTAACCGTTGAGCCACATCTGCCTAACCAGCTACTGTACCATCAAGAAACCTTGAGAGGAATCAGACTAAAAAGGAACATCTTCTTCAGTGTTGAAAGGATGTTCAGTCTGAGCATAATATAAAGAAAAGTCAGTCTTTAGGATTACAGCAGCAGAGCAGTATCCAGGTGAGATTATACATTGAAGAAAGGGCAAGACTTGGGCATAAATTGTTTTTATGAAGTGCAGAAGAAGTATCATCAGTTCATCACACAGGTCCAGAATTTATTTATTTATTTGTTTGTTTGTTTGGTGGTTGCTTGTTTGTTTGCTTGTTGACCTTAATGTTTGTTTACCCTCCTACTGTAACTTGGTGACTATGCTGCCCTCTAGTGTATATAATACGAATAACGCCTTTCTGAATCCTTATTTTCCCCAGAGATATTGACTTGGACTCGATTATATAATTCACATGGAAATAAATATGCCTGAGTCTTATAATAAAGTTTCCTGTACTGATGCACCAATTAAAAATTACCTCGATATTTAGCCCATCCGGGCTCTGGCTGCCAAAAGCAGGGACGCGTTGTACCTACGTCCTCTGATTGGTCCGCAAATATGCCAAGACACGCCCCCCGCCAGTGCCAACTCACGGTTGTTAAAGAAAGTGAAAACACCGTCAATATTGTATTTAAAATTAGCAGTGGGGCTGTATTATATGAGGGGGGAATTTATAAGCTCAGGTGTTGTTGCACTTAGTACTTTACAAAATATTAAAGTGAATCAAATGAGGGAAAATAAAACAATCAGTTTTATAAAATAAAACCCCAATCATCTGCTTGCTAGTGACTAAAAATGGATTAATGGAGTAATAGCCTGCACATGTACACGTAATAATGCACTTATTTGCTATAATTTACCGTGTTTGGTCCATATCAGGACAGGAACTTAATTAAAACATTTCTTAGAGGTAGGTAAAACTATTTAACTGTTCTGATATTTTATAAATTATGGTGCGTAAAAGTATTACAGACGTATAAAAATCTTTATACATTTTTAAACCAGAATGTATGTTTTATATTTACCAGCAGACTGAATGGACTGATATGGTCGCGAATATCAAATCGCTCCTTTTTACCTCTATAGTGCACGCCTCAGGGCGTATAAGTCATTATTTTTTACCCCCTATGTAGTGCACTCGTGTAGGGAGTAGGGTACTGTTTGGTTACGCAGCCGTCGGCGCCCTCGCGCAAGGTTACAGGTGTATTAACGTCAGGAGGAGGCAAAACACGGAAGTGACGTGCACGTTCACGAGACTCAGAGAATCAGATTAAACCATCGGATTCCCGTAAAAAAAAAATCTAAGCGGGCGAGCTGCTTTCGGACCAGACGACCGGAGAGGAGCAGGAATTCATCGGTATGGATGCATTTTTAGTTTGTAGACCGCACTGTTTGGCGTTTTAATGTGTCTCTGACTCATATTTGTCGGTTTTATGCTGATCTTGTGTCAGGTTTTACATCAAAACACCGGCAGCGCAGGGAGACGTGGAGCTGTGATGGTTTTGCATATTCCTGCTCTCTGTCCCTCTGCTTGTCTAATTCACAAATATTAGTCTTTTACGATTGAAAATACAAAGTAAGGCGTTTGTGTTGCTTATGTAGCTGCACGATTAATATGGCAACACTGGCATCCGAGTCATGGGTCGGTCGATATTCATGTAACGTAACTAATAATATGTTCTGGCTGATATGAAGGGAAGTGTCGCGATAATTGGTACGATATTTGTTACAATGTTTAGTTTTGTACTGTAAGAAACGCCACACGTTTAAATATTGTTGTATTTCGGCTTCAGCAGGATACTGAAGTGTATAACTACAGAGACAGAAAACTTTAATACCCAATTTTGTTGCTTGTTAGTGAGTTAAATGGAGTTTGAAGAGCTTACAGAGCTAATGATATGCAGGATTTGCAGAACAGAGCTTGTTAATATCACTCACTTTAGAATATTATTTGTGTTCACTCCTACTGTTTATTTATTTGTTTAACTCTTTATTTATCAAGCCTTATGCAAATATCTTCAGTCAGTTCCTGGATGGCTGCCAGCTCGCAGCTCCAGTGTCGCGATTTCAATCCTGTGAGTGTGCGCGTGCGTGTGTGCCCGCGCGTGCGTGTGTGTGTGCGCGCGCGTGCGTGCTGTCTCTTTGAACTCGAGTTTCCTCCAGGTTCTTCAGTGTCTTCTGACCTTGCCTGAATATAGTTTTTTTTTTTTTTAATTTTTATTTTTATATACGCTAAATTACCCCATGGTGCCCTGTGACTAGCATCTAATCCGGGGTGTATTCCTGTCTCGCACCCAGTGTGTCTGGGATAGGCTCCTGATCCACCATAATGTCCATTCTTCAGCTCTACTACAACCCTGACCCTGATAAAGCTGTTAATTAATGCCGGGATCAGACTACATGATATTTGTCTTTCGCAGTGGTCACCATGTCTGATTAGGCAATCGTAGTGGCAGAAGTTCTTGCCGGGTCTTGGTCAGGAGCCGGGAAACGCTACAAGTTTGACCATGACCAATCACCGTTCACGTCCTTGCATGTTGTCGGGTCAACAGATCAACGAACATATCATAGGAGTCCTCAGTCTAGTAATATACGAAATATCCGCATGTATGTAATATACCAATAATTCTCACATGCTTGACTTCTCAGGGTGTCATGAGGCGTCCCAGACGACACCTCGCTGTTCTTCGATCACGTCGCCCTACAAGGCCTTTTCGTTGTTCCCGACGTTCATGTTCCGCCCGGCTCATGACAGAACTGTCAAAACCGAATTTGTGTAGTCTGATCCCGGCATAAAGTGAACAATGACTCGTGATGATGATGGCGGTGAAAAAGCAGACTGCGTTCCGTTTCGGGAAAGATACGTACGTTTAGCTCGGTTCAGATATTCCTCATAAGAGATCCAGCTGATGCTAAATAAGTTTATTTCCTGAACGAGCAATATTGGAAGTGTTACTGGTTACTAGTTCGTGAAACAGCCTGATTTCCTGTCTCTGAGCAAACTCTGTGTTCCATTTGGACTTCACCTGCAGGGCTTTTTCTTTACTCGGCGATTTGGTTATCTTCATTACTATCAGGTAGGTCTCGTGTAGGAGCTGCTGCGCAAAATGGCACTGTCTTGCTGCTGTGGCCCGGCCTGTATGATTGGAACCTGCCTAGTCAGCAGTTTCTGGTAGCCATGCTCAGGATCATACACCTTGTATGTTTTAAACTTGAACATCTCATATATATATATATATACACTGTATTCTTGTGATGACTTTCATTGAACCTCCTGCATTACATTTTAATAAGTTATTTATAACCCTCAGGAGCTCTGTATAAGGTTTTAACTGCTTTCACTTGAATATGATGTTGATTCCTGGAACTTGGGGATTATTATTTTTAGCTTGGTCACTGAAGTTTCTTTTTTTTTTGCCCTCCCAAAGCCTCTTTTTTTTTAGCTTGTAATATCATAGCATTTTATATTTATTCCCTTTTCCATCAGTCTGGAAAGAGAGCTCGTCTTTGTGATCTGTTCAACTAAAGCATGATTAGTGATTTTGGAAATGTTAACATGGAAAAAAAAAAATTCCCGTGCCAAATAATCATCATGCAAATGGATCTGGAGAAAATGATCTAAAAGTCATGGCTCAGACATGCATTCGGATTCTAACCAATCCCTTCTAAATAGTGGGAAACTCCCGCCTTTGAATTGCAAGGTTTTGTTGTGGGCAGAATAAAAACCACGCTTCTCTTCCAACACGATGCCACCCGATTTCCTGGGAACTAAACTCTTCTTAGAATCTGTGCCTTTGAGTCGGCGCTCATGGATTGGTGGTTGTGTGGGAAGCGCGGTGTTTGGTTGTTGGTGCTGATGTACGCAGTGGGAGAGCTGTAGGACTTCGTCTGGCTGAGTGAGTTGGCAAATCAAGCCGCGTGATCAGCAAAGATTGCTGACGGCGACGAGACGCTGCCTGTCCGTGTAGAGTCCGTGTCCAGTCCGCACAGGCGAGCGTAAGCGATAACTGCAAGGTCGTTTCCAGAGTGTGGCTGTGAATGCACAAGATTGCTTACCATGCTTTTCGTCTCAAACATAGCAGATGCTCTGGTTTCTGCACTGGCTTGCAAGGCCAAGACGTAGCTCTAAGTATTATGTATTATACGTTTCCCTTGTATCTTGAGAGACGGTTGCTGATGGTGAAAATGGAGGTTTTGGTTATGCGTGTGCATCGTGGATCATGGAGGAAGGCATTTTTATTTTTTTATTTTTTTGCAGAGAAATTAGAGAAAGACCGTGAGACAGGGAGAGACAAAGAAAGACATCCAGCAAGAGAGACAGAAAGTCAGAGAAACAAGGCCGAGAGATATAGAGAGAGGGTGAAGGAGAGAGCGAGAGATGGGGATGATCTAGAAAGTCTTTAAGTTTTTAACGTGTGTGTGTGTGTGTAGTGTGTCTGTGTGTATGTGTGAGAGAGAGATTTTCATCGTTTCCGCATTCACACGAATCTGCATCTAGTTATTATGTAATGACCTTTTTCATGCGCTTCACCGAGTCGTTTGTAAATAGGACATGTAACAGGCTGCACACATGCTGACCTGATGTCCAGGAGCAGCTCCACTTCTGGAAAAATCTGAAAAGCTACATGTCCTGTTCTTCATACAGTACAGTACGTACCACATAAGTCTTAAAGGTCCACTATGAAGGATTCGGCCACCTGAATGCCGCTCCCTTTCCGAGCGTGAGTTAGAGCGTACGGTGGCCGTCAGGTGCCTGAAGCGTACTTCCAAGTAGTTACATTCACACCCCCTTGCTTTTTTCCGTACTAAATAAGTACGATCCTCCATTTTTCAAAATTTGGCTTCCCAAACTTGTTATCCAGCACCAGCAAGTTGTGTATTAGTGACCTCGTGAAGCAGGGTTTGATAGTTTAGCGTCAAAGCAACTTAACTTTACATAATTTGCATACCCTGGCAACAGAGACCAGTCCACTAATCCCTCCCCGGGAGACACC
The DNA here is from genome assembly GCA_030014255.1 of Parauchenoglanis ngamensis. NCBI lineage: Eukaryota > Metazoa > Chordata > Actinopteri > Siluriformes > Auchenoglanididae > Parauchenoglanis > Parauchenoglanis ngamensis. The sequence continues at coordinate 8,293 of JAQMYM010007200.1, read as the reverse complement.
GTCCTGCCTGTCTCTCTCTCTCTCACCGTCTGCAGCCTTCAGTTTCTGTCTTTGACGATAGCCGATACTTTTTGTCCCGGGTTGTTGATTCTATTGAACTTTTTTTTCCCCAGTAACGGGAAGTAGGAATCTCTCACAACAGGAATTGTTTGCCGCATCACTGTGTTTGTTCAGAGTCTCATATTTCTCACATATGCAGTATTGTTGAACAGAGAGGGTTTTTTTCCCCTGCACACTTCATTGTGTTTAATGTTCCCCATCAGCCTGAGAGGAAACGCTGACTTAAATTGTATTCTGATGTGTAAAAGTCAAACATCCTTCAATTTAACGTAACGATCAATGTGAAACATTGTTTACTGGAACCGCTCGCATTTTGGCATGCATTGTGTGTACACACACACACACACACACACACACACACACACACACACACACACTGGTGTTGCATTAGTACTGTACTTACCATGCTGCACAGCTACTATTGTGCATTTAAGCAGAAACCAAACAAAAGGCAACCCATGGGCCGAAGTGGTGGTGTGTGCACTTCCCTGCCCCTCTGTCTATCCCTGTGTGTCTCACTTCCTCTCCTCCCCCTCCATTCTTCCTGACTCTCCATGGGCTGCATCTCCCCCCCCCTGCTGAGTGACATTTCAGTAATGATGCTGTCTCTCTCCTCCTCTCCCCAGGGTCAGGGCTCTGTAGGGTATCTCGCAGCCTCCCCTGAACAAAATTTGCTCTTACACTTCTGTCTTCAGCACTCCCCATGGACCAGGACTCTCTTGGAAATCTCACACCCATTTTCTTTTTCATAAATACAAAATAATGGTAATTTCTTCAACTTCAGATGCACCTCTTTTTCTAGCATAGTCATGTGAGAGCGTTAAGGGTAGGCTCTTACTGTGCGTTGGGTTAAGCATGGGAACTCATTAGGGTTGGTTGCACTATTTTTTTGCCTAGATTTAAGCTGCAGATTATGCTGTGTCCACACTTTAGTTATAAAACACGTTTACAGCTGGCGTCCGTACTACTCTGCTGCTCTGACGTTTTCCAGTACCTACAGCAGAGTTTTGGAAACGCCACTGGCGCTGTTTTAGTGCAAAAACATGAGTTGCGTTTCAGTGTGGACGAGGGGAAACGTAGGCTTTTGGAAACAGTGACGCAGACCCCCATGTTGGTCCTGATCGGTTCACATCGTACCCTTCCCTGATTCATCACGCTCCTATCACGTGACCCTTTTCCAGAAGAAAACGCGCTGCATCAACCTCGACTACCAGTGGTAAGTGCAGCACGGATAACAGATCACATGCGCTGCTGATTTTGTCGTCTTTGCTAGCAGCTGCTGTGCAGTTAAATTCTGCATTTTATAATACTACAACTGCCTAGGTGCGCTGGAAGCGAGCTGTTATTCGAGCGATCTGCGACTAGGCAACCACCTGCAGAGAGGAGAGTGCTTCTTGTTTATACCAGCACACGCATGTGCAGTGTACATGAATGCTCATGTGATGAGTTTTCAGGTGTGTTGGTATGACCGGAGATGATTTCTGAGAAAAACGAACTGAAACATTTTAAGGTGAACATGGCTTTAGACTGGGCCACAAAAGAAAATGAAAGTAAGCTAAGAGTAGGCTTCGTTGTAAGTTCCGCGTTTGTTTACTCCACTTTATTTTAAGGTCAAGGCCGAGTGTGATGAGGTTACTGTAAGGGTTCTAGAACTTATTGAGGAAGTCCTTATTTAAAAAGAGGAGAGCTAGAAATGTCAGGTTAATATTGAAAACCGTAACTTGAGAGTATTATTGCATCACAAGTTAAGAGCCAATCATGTTCCAGTATGCAAATACGCCTTCTGGTATTATGTCAGTTTACCAAGGTCAATTGATGCGAGGTTTCTGATTCTCTTCTCTGTTGAATCCTGATTTATTGATCACAGAAATGTATAGGTGGTACGTTTCCTTTTTTGAAATGAAATGACAAGCCACAATTATTATTTTTTGTGTGTGTGTGTGAAGTATAATTGCTGTGGCAGTAATGTGATTGCTATAGCACTGAAACCTTGAAGGATGTGTGCATGTTTGTGTATTTTTATATGTTAGCACCATAATTGGTGTCGAGGTGATGTAGATGCCGCTACGTGTCTGTATTATGATACTGTTAATGTAGCGTTCGTCACAGGTCAGTGTGCTGCTATAATTACTCCAGCCTGCAGTGCTTCATAGGGAGCATATTCTCTCACACACACACACACACACACACACACACACACACACACACACACACACTTTCCCCATCCATCCCTTTCCTGTCTCTCTTCCTCTCTTCTCCTCTACTGTCCTTTCCTTTTCATTAGCATTCATCCCATCTCTGTCGCTGCCTCATCTACCTCTAAAAAGTCCCTTTTTAAAGGCATGGTCACTTCTCCAGATTGATTTCCGGTCCGATCTTTCTTTGCCCTCTCTAAACAGCATCCTTCACCAGCCTCGTCCTCCCCCTGCTGTGGTTCAAATTGCTCCATGTAGGGCAATATTACTTCTGCTGCACGCTCTCATTTAGTTGTTGACACGGAGGTTTGACTCGAGATTGGATTGGCAGGCCAGGTATCGGACTCGCGCTCTCCTGAGGAACGTTTCTAACCTGCTTACCTAGCTCCCAGTGCAATCACCATGTCCGTCTCCTGCATGTCTACAGAGGGTATCTTACTCGTGTTGAACACCAGAGGACTTGATTTGCACTTGATCTGTGCTGTATGGTGCATGTCCGAGTCTGGGATTGAGAAGTGTGTGATCGCCATTGTCCTTATGGGCCGGACAGCAGATTGCAGATAATCCCTGAATTCTGAAATCAGTGCTGGTATTTATTTACGCGTTTGCTTCACGGTTTTGTTACAGGTGACCACTGAGTGAGGAGTTGCAGAATTTGTATTTATCCTGTTATCAGGGTTTCAGTGATCAGCTGATAAAAGGATCCTTGAGCCAGTGCTGCCGTTTTCGCCAGCCGGTTTCAGAGGCCTTGTACGGGAGGACTCATACCGGGTGATCCGAACCGCTCCCGATCCGTTTGACCCCAAAGTCCGGTTCGTTTGATTAGAGTGATCGCTGCATACCGTGCTTGCATGCGGCTGACTTGTACTACATGGAAGAGGTGCCACTGGGAGCGGATCAGCTGGACTTGAGCGCAGCGTGATCGCTAACCACACCCCAGAATATCAGGGTTAATAACGAGTCTGGCTCTCAGCTTATTGATGAACGCAGATTGTGTTCAGCGAGTAAAACTGCACCGTCAGCCACCTACATAAACGTCTTATGCATGCGGCTCGATTGACTGATAATCACTGCACTGCATAATTTATAAATCTGTACAGCTTGTGAGAGGGCCGTGTGACCCCGCGTCTGAAACGACGCCAAATAATCCACGATGTGAGAACCATCTTGCTAAGAGCGCTTTTCTTCAATGCAAAAAGTCGCGTCGTGATGTAAGCGCACTCCGGAGCAGAATGCTAGGCACCGTGTGAGCGCAGGTCAGCTGGGGGCCGGGGAAAGGGGACAATCAGACTCCGGTGCCATACAATGCGATCAAACCCAGTGTGAGGACTCCCTTAGGCAGTTACTTGTCTCGCTGTGTGACATGATCGCAAAAAAAGCTTGGCGGAATTCAATCTGTTTTATTTATTTATTTATTTATTTATTTATTATTATTTTTTTTTAAATTGGCGCGAGCCGATGTCGCGCAGAAACGGGGCCAGATCAATACAAACATTCTTCAAGGCGAGCTTGAGGTAAGAGATTTTCTTCAACATGCTCGAAACCACCGCGCCACCGTCACTACTGTATTTGTAACGATCCTCTGGGTTTCACGTCATCCTTTGTCGTCCTCGTGGTAGCTTTTAGACAAAACGCATCGGAGTGTAAGTCGAAAATGTGGGTATAAGTGCTGTCTCGCCACGGCGCCAAGGGATTTCAGAATAAAGCTCCCTGTGGCGCGCTAGCCGAACCTCCAAATGGGATATAAAATAAAGGTATTTTAGAAAGTTGTTTTTTTTAATCTAATATGATAGTGTATACATCTTTTTTTTTTTTTTAGCTGTATGTATATGTTTATTCGTATCCATTGCACTTTTTCACATTTTCAGATTAAAAAAAAAAGTCACTTCAATGCAACAATAAGGTCAGCATGCTTTAATTAAAGATGTAAACCGTCAACAATTATGTTTTGTTAGCTGAACATTTGACCTTTAGTTTTTTTATTATTATTAAAAAAAAAACCAAAAACATTTTGGAATCATAGGAACCAGAATCGATAAGTGGAGTCGCAATCGAGAAAATTGAAAAGATTCCCAAAAGACCCGCTCCGACTTGGAGCACATTTCTTTAACTTTAGTAGAGCAGAACGATTTCCTTTCTCTTCTGGTTTTGTCTTATTCGTGTGTGTGTGTGTGTGTGTTAATTTCATGCAGGGGACACAGGAGCTGTCGGTACGTATGTTCCTATCTTGCTGAAATAGTAATGAGAGTGTAACGGAGCTGGCACATGGCCGTCTCTCTTTCAGCCAGCGACTGCAGTGAAGTGAGAGACGGCTTTTTAACCGTTCTCGGTTGAGGCCACCTTCACCTCCAAATAAAAGCTGTGTCATATATATGATGTCGGTGGGTTTAGGACTGAGATTACTTTTAGAGAAGTTGTTGAGGTGGATTAGAATCAGCGTTCAGGACATGGCCTGGAGCGTGACGTGCGTCATAAACAAACAAGCTGGAAATTCCCTGATGCATTATTACACAATAGGCTGCATGTCAGGTGGAACAAGCTGTGTGTCAAAACCGAAGACTGAAATGTGTTTGTTTTTTTTATTATTATTATTATTATTACTATAATTGTCAGTGTTCTTGCTTATGGTGTGAAAGATCTTTTGGAATCCTAGCCATGTTGTGCATCAGGACTAGCTCGCTCTATCGCACCGTCGCACCACAGACAAGCTCCCAGCATACTTTAGTCAGTATTCATCTACAGGCCCAACTCCCGTACCTGTAACGTCTTTTTTTAAATTTTAACATTTTTTTTTTATTTTCGATATGAACAGTTTCGTGTTGTAGGGCTTGTTTTGTTGTAATGCTGTCTGCAAGGTAACATAATGTTTTACTTAAATAATAATGTGTACCTGCGTAGGGTTCTAAGAACTTACAGGCGTGCGTGCGTGCGTGTTGGAGTGTTGTAGTACTGTATTAATTAAATGGATGCCTTTTTAATACAACTAGAGTTGCCAGTCTTTTCCAAACACTTGATAGTGAAACCATCGGGAGCATCAGCCGTTTTCTTTTAGAACTACTGAGCCTTAAACTGTTTATTTATTTATTTATTTATTTATTCTGAAGCGGTGAAACTCTATAGAATAAAGCTCAAAGCTAAAAATACAACTTGGACAACATCGCAGCTTTCACATTTATTGCAGATATAATTATTAAGAAAATCTTTCCCTGATGCAGGTCCAGTCGTTTGCACTGGTTACAGGATCAGATCAGATTTTCCTGATGATTTTCAATCCACTGTTTTTCTTGTTGTTTTGTTTTTTTCCTGGCGTCGGAGCGAAACCGAACCCGGGTATCAAATTGTTGCCATCACTGATCAGAAGGTTTTATTTTATTTTTTTTATAAAATCATAAAGTCTGATCTGCCTTTATTGTCCAGATGGAATATTTATTTGCTTATTTGTTGTTCTTTGTTCATCTGTGCAGAAATAATACAGCAGCTGGTGAATTATAACTAACAGACCTGGTTATTAAAATTCCCGATTCAGTAGCTCCTAACTATGCGTTTTATTAGCATGTTGTTAAAGTAATTAGGCATTTGTTTGACACATCGTTAACTTTTTTTTTTTTTTTTTAAACCTGTGTTGTGAATCCGACATGAAACTATCACCACTTTTTATATTAATCATATACAGTGCAATTAAATGTAAGTTCATTATAAGTGTATAAATGCTGGTTTCATGGAGAAATTCTGATCCACTTTCATTTCCAGTTCAACATTAATCACAAAGACAGCAGCAGTCATGTGTGAAATGACTTATTTTAATGTAATGGCTTATTTCATTGCTCATGTGGAGTGGCTAGAGAGCACACTGCAGCCCCTGAGGGTGTGGCGGAGGAGTCACCGATTAGACATGGTGCTTCCCTCATTTTAAGCAGAGCCTCCACCCCCTACCCCTCTTTCTCAAACATGTATATACACACACACACACACACATTCACGTACCCCAGAGGTTTGTGTCAGGCATGAGCAGCTGTTCAGTAGCCCAGTCCTGCAACATTGCAATCGTTCATTTCTCCTGTTCAAAACACGCTCAGCACTCGAAACTACACTGCCATCATATCGGCTGCATTCATCTGTTTGTCTTTCTGCCTGGATAGGTTAAAGGGTTTGGTAAATAACATTATGCACTGGCCTTGTAAAGCACACACTGCTGGTAATTTCCTGCACACTTCTGAACACATTTCAGATCCTTGTTCTTGCCTGCTGTTCTTATGAATGTGCAGATTTGAGAAGGACTAGGCAATATGACACGGTGATATCGATATCATGGGAAATTATATCACAATACACTTTTCAGACCAAACGTCTGCGCTCAACAATGCCGCACATCTTAAAATGCAGTCGATTGCAGCGAAGTTCAGTAGTGACAAAATATAGCCAATGTAGAAGTACAATGCCTCCGTTAGAAGTGTACCCTAACGTATAAAGTGGTCGCGGTTAGAGATTTGCATATCCTAGAAGAGTTGTGTATAAAGTGTCTATTGTTGCTTCTAATCCCTGGAATCTCTCTCTTCTCTTGTCTTTGTACTTTGTTCTTTTCTGACGAGAATCTGAGTCTATATTTAGGTCTGGGCTTTCCCTGATTTATGGCTCTGTACTGTACAAAAACACTAACTCATTGTTTATCCAAGACACAAACCCACACACACTCATCTCTTATTCTTTACAATCAACACAATTGCGGAAAAAACTTTTTGCGTCCCCTTTGTAGTCCTGCGAGTGCGGTTTCTGGCCTGTACGCACATGTTTGCAGCGACTCGGAAAGCGCAGAGAGCTAAGAAGAATCGCTTCGAATCTGCACTTTCTTCAGATGTAGCTGTAAGGCATGCTCACCACAGGTAAATGTATTCAATGTATAGCAGACAATCACCGTGAAAATGAAAGCAGTCGTGCTGTGAAGTCTGTCAGCTTTCTTATGAAATTGATGAGAAATGAAGTGCCCTTTGTGCATGTGCTTCTGTGCGTTTCCTCAAAGGTGGACAAATGATCATTTTATCAGCTAGCCCACCGGGGAAGCGGATGCTCCAGGGCTATGCTTTGGTTGCCCGGAAACCTAACTGGACTAAAAAAAGTGGTGGCGAAAATAATGTAATAACGCATGACCAACTAGTTAACTGCATTAATACGGAATAAGGAAGAAGGAACTATTTAAGGCAGATTTCTACTTTTCCATATATCGCGGTGCAGAGAGGGGGATCATAGGAAAACATGGCATGCAAACGCAGGAAGACATGCTAGCGCACAGTCCTCCTAAAAGCTAACTATGCATTGTAAGGCTTTTCAAAGCCAAGAGATGTGTGAACCTGATTTGTTGGCAAGGGGGCATGTCTGATTGCATCCGTGTCTGTAACATTGTGGCATGTTATTTCCTTTGCCAAGTAGGTTATGTTTTCGGTGCAGATTGTTTGCGTGCAAATGTAGAAATACGATGACTCCATTGGACACCCATCCTGGCGTATAGAGCGGTTGTGGTCGCAGCTTTGCATTGTTTTTGGCTCTTTTTTTGGCTCATTAGGAAGCAGGGATTGTTTTATCTCTCTGGCAGTGTCTGAGAGGAAAAATTCAAACTAATGGCCTGGATACCTCACCTGTGCTACTGATTTGTTAAGGTTCCTGGACCAGACCGCTATAAACTGGATAATTCAAGTCGATCGATTGGGTACTTCATGAGGGTCGTGGTGGTTGTGGTTAACTCAAGCTGAAGACTCCACAGCCAGAAGCTACCCTGCATCTTGAAGCTTGAATGCCTGCATCCTCAGCTCGCATGTGTGTACAAAACCTCCAGTCTCACTGGAGAGAATGTTCTGGCACTTTCACGGGTCAGCAAATTCAGAGACTTCAGTGCATATGCTGTTTAAGTGCAGCCACAATGACACTAGATTTATTGTCCTTGCACACAGTCAGAATTTCTGGACAAATATCCATCCATCCATCCATTATCTATACCGCTTTATCCGTCTGGGTCGCGGGGAAGCTGGAGCCAATCTCAGCATCTT
>JAQMYM010007074.1:12500-28229 GCA_030014255.1 Parauchenoglanis ngamensis | reverse complement strand
GTGTGGGTGTGGTATAATATGATATAATATCTGTATATATATTGTGTACTTTATATATGTATAATATATATATATTATATAATATTATAATAGCTGTATATCTCACATTGCACAGCACTGTTGAATTCTCACATCTAATTGGTCAGATGGGGTTGAATAATTTAACATGCTATCGTTTCTATAATAACCACTCATTTACAGGGACTTGTCTTAGATCAAATTTTAGATCAGACACCTTAACACATGCTTCAATAGAAGAGATTAGACATGAAGAAAATCAGACCTTTTATACGAGCATGCTCGGTGACACACATTTACTTCCCTTTAAACAGGGACATAGAAATAGTGTACAATCTGGAATAATAAACACTACTTTCTCTGTTTATTTAATGTTTAAAAAATTAAAAAATGTTTATTTCTAATTTTAAATGAAATTAAAAATTCCAGATTTTCAGTATGGTCTCTGACTTTTGGAGCGCACTTTATATCTGAAGAGGAATCTTGGGAATAACTGTTTTGTAGCCCAACTTAAACCACTGCGAACCCTGAGCAGGCAGTTACTAAGGATGAATGAATGAATGAACGGATGTGAACGCATCATTCGTTTTAATCAACATGGTCTTTCTTGACCTCCATATCAGAAAGCTCGCCCGTGTGAAAGTGAAAACCTCCCACAGTATCCCAGTGCTAATGAACACATCTCGTCTGAAACACATTCCATGTGAATCCTTCTGGCATAGAAGAGATCTGTACACAGTACGTACTTACTTAGACTCTTAGTATTTAGGACAAAGTCGGAAATGTCAGCCTTTTTTATGGAATAGATCTAAAAAGAAAGACACTACAGGAAGAGTAAGCAATTTGCAAGGATCTGATGATAGGAACAACGTTCGATCTGCTGGAAAAAAACATCTGAAGAAATGAAACACCTCCGGAGTGCAGGGGTGAAAGTGAGAGCGTTCATCATTCGGATAAGAATTCAAGAGAAGAAATACGGAAGTTAAAGTACAAGTGGAGAACACTGAAAACAGGAATAAGAGCCAGGCTGGAATTGGCAAAGAAGTACAAAGATGAGTCAAAAGATGTCTGGAACAAGGCTTTAAGGACAGATGAGGTAGCGATAAATCTTTATCAATGTGATGGGAAGGGAAACATGTAGAGAACGAGAAGAGACTAACACACCACTTCATTGTGAAGCATGGTGGAGGTAGTATCATGGCTTGGGCGTACATGGCTGCCTCACATTGTCCTAAACAAACAGTAGGCGTACTTTTGGTTATTTTGACTATCATGGGTTTTTTTTGTTTGTTTTGGGGTTTTTGTTGTTGTTGTGTTGTTGTGTTTTTAGCAAGCTTGTCAGCATCTATTTGAGACTAGACTCTTCAGGAAACAAAAAAAAAGTTGGACAAGTAGGGCAGGATAGATAAGATTTAGATAGATAAGCTAGCAGTAGCAGTAAGAGCAGAACCTGTCTCTGTCCGGCTGTCTCACGGTGCTCACATACTGTCTCGCAAAACTCATCTCCTCTCCCGCAGCTCAAATCCTCTGCCCTGTGACAGCATGAGGACTTTTCCATTTGGGTTGGGGTTAAGGTTAGAAACAACTGGCACGGAGACTACAAAAGGTTAGGCGATGCTTCTGTCTATATCAAGAAATTCTTAATATGTTGCCTCGCACATTGTTGTAGCATTACCCAACAACATTCCTGTCGTCCTTTTATGTGTCTGGCCTGACTTTATTACTATATTATTAACATCATTATATTTCAGATTAATTTGCTTTAAGGATGCCATGACTACTGCGTTAGAATCGGTATGGCAAGAGTAGCATTCACAAAAAATACAAGTTCTCTCTTATGATTTTTTTTAAAGAAAGAAATTCAGCCCTATTAGAGAAAAATGTGTGTGTGTGTGTGTGTGTGTGTGTGTGTGGGCATGTTTGCATGTGTAGCATAGCATGTGCAGTTGTGTTAATACGTGCACGTGTATTATCTGCTGGTCTGTAGTTATGTCTACTCTGTATCTTGTTCGTTTTGCTCTGTGGCACAAGCATAGAGGTGAAACAGGGGGATGTGGGAAAGAGAGAGAAATGAACAGATGAAGATGATGATTAGAATGGGAAGGAGGTGAAGTCGAGGCAAAGGGGAATGATGAATCTGACCAGATAGTCTGTGCAGATTTTCCACTGCTTGTACTTTTTATTCCCTGTACTTTCTATAACAGTGTATTTTTTTAATGCACCCCCTTTTGGCAATGGGGCATAAAGTAGTGTACAAATTTCCAATGGAAATTCTGGGATTTATCGACACATATCGATTTACGATTTATATTTGTGTGTATATTTCCCACACTCTTTCGACAACATATATGTATATAAAGCACCTTGTGGAAGAAATAAGCCTGGAATCAGTTTTTATTTACTTACAGAAAATAAGTATTCAGACACCGTTTTTATTATTTAATATACTTCCAGTACATATATCTAATTCAAATTTACAGGAACACTATGCCCATAGTGAAGCATGGTGGTGGGAGCATCATGATATGGAGCAAATATCATGTATATAAATACAGGGGTATTACACATAATCAAAAAGAAGCATGAATGGAGCAATGTCTTTGGACACAGTGGTGGAGAACCTAATCTCATTGGCCAAGAAATTGAATCTGGGGAAAAGGTGAACATTATAACAAGATAATGACCCCAAACATACAGCCAAAATAACAGACAAAAAAGAAGGTGACAGTACTGGCATGGCCTAGCCAGTCAGAATGGAGGATCTTGAAGTTATGAATCCATCAGAGGGACCTTTGTGAAGTCAGGGACTTGTCAAGAGGACTGGGCCAAAATTGAACCACAATGCTGCAACAGCTGAATTACTTCTTACCATAGATGTCTCAAAGCTGTGATTACCAACAGTGGCTTTGCAACAAAGTACTATTGTTGGTAATTTGTGGTGTCTGAATACTTTTCCCCAGCCAGTTACTTTTTTTGACACATCCGCAGTGAAGTACGCCGTGGACTCAATTTCCCATGAACACACTCAGCATTAGCATCACTCAGAATCGGGGCCAACATAAGCTACAATGCCCAGCACTCATCACAAACCCTCACTCGCTCCAGGTCACCATACTACTGATCATGCTCACCTGCCTTTCATCACACACCATGCCATGGAACTTTCCACACACACGAACACACACTTTTTACCTTGCTGGTTCTGACCCTGTGACTAGTTTCCTGTTCTCGAGTTTTGGCTCATGTTATTGATTGCTGTTTGCAGTTGGCCTGACCATTGCCTGTCCCTGACCTTGAGCTCTGATCACTGATTTGGATTTATTTGCCTGAACTGTATTGAGTAAAAGAACTGAACTCCATCCTGGTCTGCCTCTACTTGTGTGTGACATTTGTAAACATATTTTTGTCTATGCCGATGAATACACACAATTTTGTTCACATTTATTAGCACAAAGTCAAAAAATATTATGTGTGAACTTAAAATGGATTTATGCATTGGAATTCCAAATATGTATCGCCACACTTTAGGATTTTTATTACATGATTGCTCAGAGCCTTCTAATAAATTGCCTACTAAGGCTGTAAATGCCTTGCACTTCAATGTAATTACAGATAATTACCATCAAATATGGTTACAACTGACTGTTGAAGCCATGACCGGCAAAGAGCTTATGAAACATGTTATCGTCAGAAAGTATCAATCAGGAGAGGGGTAGCAAAGAATTTCCAACACATTAGATATACATGGAACACCTTGAAGGCCATCATGAAGAAGTGAGGAAAACGGAGCACCACAGTGACATCATCAAGAACAGGACGTACCCACAGCGAAGCATGATGGTGGCAGCATCATGTTATGGGGCTGCTTCTCTTTATATGAGATGGAGCCTGTAGTCAAGATAGAGGGAATTGTGGATAACAACATCATGGAAATCCTGGAAAAACCTGCTGCACAAAACCTCTGTTAGACAGCTGAAGATGAAGAAAAGAAATCCCTCTTCCAAGATGATAAAGAGAAGAAGAAGATAAGTGTTTTAGAATTGCCCATTCAGAGTCTAGATCTAAATACTATCAAAAACCTTTGGAATGACTGGAAGAGGGTTGTCGTCAATTTAATAGATCCTGAGCATTTTTCCAAGGAAGAGTTGAATAAAATTGCCAAATGAAGATGCCCTAAGTCGGTAGACTCTTAAAAAGGATGCTGTATTACACGAAACACATGCTTTAACAAAGTATTATTTAAGGTGTGTGCACATGTAAGCAACCAAGGTACTGGTTTTTCTATTCCTTTTTTTTACTTCCTAAAATGTTTGTTTGTTTTCACCTGAATGATTTCGGTTTCTGTGTCGCATTAAAGGTGGAAAAATCTTTACATCACAAAAAACTGCACCTTTAACAGGGGTGTGTAGACTTTTTACATCCAATGTACATGCACTATGTAACTGTATTTGTGTTAAATCATGGATTCTCACACGTTTTGCAGCTAAAGACTGAAATAAATTACACTGACTCATTCAAATATTCAACTATTAGGCCTATGATTTAAGTGATATATTGGCTATTTATTGGTAGCATAGCGATCTAAATATAATAACTTTGGTAATGGGAGCTTGGGATTTAAAAAAAATCCTTCAGAGAAGGATTACAGAGAAATTATTTTCAGAAAAAGCTGTTAATGATTGCACTGGAAGTATATTCAATAATAAAAAAAACCCATGCCCTCATTTTGGAGCATCACCAAGGCATTTAGGTGATAGTTCACTGGTAGTTCATGAGCCTTTTCAGACATCATTGCGAATTGCATGCAAGAGAGATGTAATGGTAGATATCTGAAAATCTCTTAGAGCATCTAGGTGAGCTTGTTCATTGAAGGTAAACAGGACATGCAGATGGCTTTAAACTAGAGCATCATATGAGCCAGCAGGAGCATGTCTACCGCTAATGCACACACAGAGAGAACAACGGTTCTCAAGAGAGGGGGCCTCTGAAGCATTACATTTTAATGAACAAAATCATGAACAAGACTTACATCATCGGAATTGACCAGAAGATACGCATTATTTAATGAATTTGACAACTCAATGCAGCAATTTCAGTAATCAGGGAGCAGACTGAATCATTGGGAATCCATTTCTAAGGCTCAGGGACTCCAGTGAACCACAGTGAGCACTATTCTGTCCAAATGGACAAAACGTTTGTGAATAAGATATATGATAATGTTTTTTAGACTTATGAGTCAAAATTGAAACTTTTTTGGAAGATATGGGTCTCCTTACATCTGGTATAAATCTAACATTCCACAGTAAGAAATCATACCAGTAGTGAAACATGGTGGTGGTAGCGTGATGGTGTGGGGAGGCTTTGCTGCTTGCCATAGTTGATGGAACCATGAATTCTGCTCTTTACCAGAGGATCCTAAAGGAGGAAATCTGGTTTTCAATCTATGAGAGCAAGTGCAATCAGGTTATTCAGTGATCCGAAGCACAAGAGCAACTTCTGAATGGCTCAAGAAATGTTTTGTCACATGTTTTTAGTTTTCCTTTTTAAATGATCTTGTGCATTTATGTTACATCGTATTACATTCGTCGGCAAAGGCAAATAAGGCTTTTTCTTTCTTTAGTCCACATTTTCTATCCCCGATTTGTTCAAATGTATTTTTTCATCAAATTAATTTTGAAAAATTTAAGCTTTTTAATTGTTGTTTCTTATTTACCACACAATTTTTACAAATCAAACATATAACATATGTTTGATGTTTAACATATATAACATAACGTGTAAACTATTATAACAATAACAACATGTTGAAGCATGACATCATCCCCTTTATTCCAGTGAACTATATCCATTAACCTTTAGGTAGAGATTGAGCACTGAGATGGTGTGGCTCTGAAAGGACAATCAATAGTAGGTTTTGTAGAAAATGTCTTGGCTTGCCTTTCATTTTGGTAATTCTAAGTGTTAAAGGAGAAAATACCTAGAGAAAAGAAAATAAAGAGAGTGGAGGAGGTGTTGATAAAGGGAAGCCCGTGGTTCGATCACACATCACACATGGCTGAGAGAGCCAGGCTTGCCCATATGCTAATCAGTCGATCAGCACGCTCATCTAAAACCCTCATAATGTCATCGCAAATGCTCAAACCATTAGAGCCCGTGTAAACTCTATCCCTTTGAAATAGCTGCCAGAGGTTTGTGTCTGTGTGTGTGTGTGTACAGAACCTGTTTTCAGCGATTTACCATGATGTCATTTTGTCATTTCTGAATCTCTATAAAATGTACAAAGAGTATCGTGATTAAAGTGTTAAAACAATTGTAATGTTCCTTTAGACTTTAAAGCCATGCACCTTGAAAATGATTCATCGCTAGAATTTGTAACTAAAAAGAAGTAGTGTATGGTCCAGAAGTTCAGAAATGCCTCCAGTGAGCAGCAGTGCTATGGACAGAAACGCCCAATTGGTGAGAAAGGTCAGAGGACAATGGCAGGAAGTCTACAGGAACTCAAATGACCACTCTTTACAACTATGGTGAGAATCGAAAACGCACGGTACGTCAAACTCTGAGGGGGATTGGTTACAATAGAGGACGAGAACATCAGGTTGCAGTCCAAGAACATGACTCTGAGCCTACAGTGGGAACAGGCTCAGGTAAGAAAGGTGTGGTTCTCTGGAAGACTGGCATCTGATTACATATTTATCTCATGTGGCTTTTTCCACATACCCATCTACTTTTTAAAGACAAAACAACCCACTTTGTCTTGATCTGCCTCTCCCCCTCCCTTCTTTTCTGTATTGCTGAAGGTCTCTCCCGATGTTTTGCTTTTGTTTTCAGTCTTTCTTCCCCCATACTCTTTTCATCTTGATGTTTCTCTGTCCCACCTGATGCCTGTTCGCATGTTAGACGACGTCTTGTGTAATGTCTCGTTTCGCTCGATGGCTGAGTCTCAAACTCTTCCATAGAAAAGTGGAGATAGATGAGGCACTGTAGATATGCATCAATATTTACTTCATACATGAATGACCTCTTCTAGAATTTAGGAATAATGTGAATAATCAGTTCGATTCAGTTTGCACAGTGCTTTTAACGATAGACGGTGTCACAAAGCAGATTTAAACTCCTAGTGAGCAAGCCAGAGGGACGGCGGAACAAAAACTCATGTGATTTATGAGCACAAGAACGTTTTTTCTGATTAGAGCAGCAGTACTAAGGGGCAAATCAACAGTATTGTGTAAGAAACGAGGATGAATCTTGGGCATAAACTGCAGAAAATTATCAAGCAGAAGTAGATCATTAAGAAGAATCAGGCAGGTCCAGAAGGAGAATTCCAGTGTGTTCTTATGTTTCTCGAGGTATGTTCTTTTAGTGGTTTAAAACATGGTGTACATTGTATTCAGAGTGCAAACTGGGAAGCCCACAGGTCTAACTATGACAACAATTACTAAAAATAAGAGCCAGAAATCAAAGCAGGCTTGAGGGCACCCTTGGACATCCACCATTCCATTCAACAAACCAAAGGAGATATGTGAGCGAGAGGTGTGACAGCATCAAAACATCCCAGTTTACCATTACTCTCTACCCCATGAACCCCCAGATCTTCAGCTTTCCCTTAGAGAAAAGTGCCTAACAAAGCAAATAGGTTTTTACCTTAGGCTTAAGGATTAATATCGTGTCTGAGTCCCAAACACTAACTGGATATGTGTTCCACAGCTGGAGGGCTTTGATCTGCTTCCAGCTGTAGTCGTCATGATTCTAGGTACTAATAAACAAAGGTGTATCTTTTAATTGAAACAGACATGATGGATCATAATAGACCAAAACGGTACTCAGTTACTGTGGGGCAAAACCGTTCTGCTTTGTAGGTCGTTCGTGCTATTTCATATCAGTGTGAAATTTTAATGGGAAATGTTAATGTAGCATGGATAAATATGAAACCGTTCTGATTCTTGTAAGCACTAATGTAACGAGTAAGAAAAGCATGAACTTGTTTTTCTGCATCATGCGGGCCTAGCAGAAAAACTTCTGTCATGTTGGAATTAAGCAGCCAGGGTTTAATGCCCTTTATTAAACTAAAGCCTGTAGTCAGACTTTGCTGAAACATATAGCTGTGGGTCATCAGCACCGCTCCAGAAGCTGCCGTCATATTTTTGAGGAATTGTATCCAGAGGTAAAATATATAGCGAAAAAAAAACAGGCCCCCGGACAGAGTGTTGTGGAAGTTTACTTTTGTAGGCACTGAGACATTACAATGACTGATAATGATCAGTCCGATAAGATCTGAGAAAAAATGTACTCTGTCTAGAAGAACATAGTGATCTCTGGTATCAAGATTGAGCTCAAACAACACAAGCAAGTAGACACAACCATCGTTCAAAGCTAGAAGTTGGTCATTTACTACTTTTGTTTGTATTTTCCCCCGATTTTAATGTAGTCGTGTCCAATTCCCACCCGTCGGACAGTTCTCCCCGTCATAACAGAAATATTTTTCTTAATAGGCTATTATATTGCAAATGTTTGAGAATAATTATTGTAGGTTAAAGAAAACAAAAGATTTTTTTTTTTTTAACAAAAGAATTAAGTTGATAAAGAATAGGAAAATAAAAGTTGCATTTTTCGGTAATGGAATTGTCTTTTAATTTTCTTTTCTTTCTTTTTTTTCAAAAATAACGTGGAAAAATCGAATCGCGAGCGCCATATCGTGAATCGATTCGAATTGCATGCTTAGAGATTTTGTGACAGCTTTCTTTATCAATGCTTGTGCGCTGTAACGAGGGGGTCAGTTTACATACTGGCTGATCCGTACTGAGTCTAAAATAGACACAAACACTGCTCTCAGAGGATCTTGTTAATTATCACAATGAATATGTCTCCAGCAGTTAATAACTTTTCTACAGACTCAGCTAGATTAAAGGATGAAGCTCCTGTAGAAGTTCAGGCAGCCTGCGAATACTAATGATTGGAAATGACTTTGTTTTGTGGATTTGTTTGTTGTGGGAATAAAAGTTGAGATTTCTGCGTGGTGCCTACAGTATTGCTATGAATAACTGGATGCAATGCTACGTCCGCTGCCAATACCTGGTAGATTTATACCTGGTAGAGATTCCTTCTTTCAAAGCTACATACTCATCCGGTCTAATGCAGATTTATGTTTTATTAAAAAAAAAAAAAAAAAAAAAAAAAAAGGACAAAAATCCCTGATCAGTTCTAGTTTCATTTACAATAAGCACTTTAGCTGTAAGGGATCTAAGGGATTTCCCAGTCCTAGTGTCAGGTCAGTGGTGCTGGCTGTGCGTTTGGTATCTTCTAACTTGTTTAATGGGTGTTAATCTTACTGTAAGGTGTGTTTATGTAGCCCCAAGCAGTGTGTGTGACCAAGTTCTAGTAATTGTGAATGGTTAAGTTCCAATCAGTCATTTTTTCCACTGCTGGGATGATTGATAAAATCATTGTTTTAATTTTCATTTAATTTTAATCATTGCTTTATCTCATAAATGAGATAGAGAGAGAGTTTATGAAAAAGTGCTGGTAACAGTGATTGTGTGTTTGTCCCTAGGTGGAGATCTCCGAGGACTGTGGCCAGCGCAACATCAGCGCGTGCCCGTGTATACCCCAAAAAGGTTCCAGGGTAAGCAAATTATTTCATTACTGTCTCACATCTCACCTTACATCATCCTGTAAAGGAAAAGAAAAGAAATAAATGAATAAAAGGAAGTAAAAGGTATTCTTTTCTTATTATGACATCATCGCTAATGGCAGAACAGCAACAGTAATGACACACACACACACCTTTGTGAGGACCTTCCCTTCAGGCATTTACTAACAATTAATAACTATTTAATATGATTACACCTAAAACACCTAGCCCTGTCAGCAAAATGTTCCCATATTGTCAAAAAGCATATTCTTATCCATGTGGGGACATTTGTTCCTCACCAGGATATGAAAATACAGAGCAGGAGCAGTAAATGTCATGGAGCCACATTCTCTGCCACATTCTGGCACACTGACCCAGTTCAGGGTTGACGGACGTGCTTGTACCTGTTGTACCCTCCAGGTGTGCAACAAAGCTTCCATTAAACCATTAGCAAAATTCCCTCGACCCGGTTACAACAAATTACAAATGAGTGCTAGGAACAAACAAATGAAAAATTCTGACAGAACAAATTGAACAATTTGACTTTGAGGTTAAGTACAACGTGGAAGAGTGCTTCCTTATAAACTCAAGCAAAACAGTCAAGTTGTAGGAGTAAAAGGAGGCATACACTCCCATCTGTGTGATTTATACAGACAGCGCCTACCCAGCGCTAATCATGCATACTTAACACATATATGTCCAGAAATCGTTTCCCATCGGAACTGCCCTACGTAACGTTTTTGTGCTAAGTGTGGTAAGAGATTTGATTAAGATTATAGTAAAAACTTCACAGCATGTTGTCATGTAGAAGTGTTGGCTGTATGTATTTGGAGAAAGGGTTGTATCAGGTATTTATTCCTGGACTGATATGCAACAACACATTAAGTACAAATTAAACCATTTGGGGATGTGTGCCACATTCTCCAATGAGTTACACTATTTTCTACATTAATGAATGCTTTTTAACCATTTCTAGTTACGTTTAATGTTGCGGCGCATTCACAAAACATGTTAATTCCCGTTATATCTTACATGGTAGTGGCTCTAAACAGTCATTCCACTCCAGCCTCCGTTTCTTAAATCAATAAGACATAAAAAAAATGTAGGCTTGTCATTGACCATAAGGTAATATGCAACATGTTTCTGTGATTGTGCACTAGTGTGTGTGTGTGTGTGTGTATAAGTACGTAAATGTACATTTTTGTAGATTTGTTCAGGCATTTGTTGCTGGATGTGTCCAATCCCGGTCTCTGTATGAGCGAAACCATTTAATTTGGATGTTGGATCCTGTCAAAGCTGTTGTCTCCACTCCTGCATATGATTTCATGGGAATGATATAAAGACATGGCCAGGGTTAGGGAGGGGTCCGTGGTAACATCATTGTTGTTTACAGATGATGATGATGTTATCTTTACACATCTAATGTGGATTTCTAACAGTGTGAAGTGGCTGGGATTAAAACCCTCACCTACGAGTCTGACACCATGGTTCTCTCTTGGAAAGGAGCTATAGGTGAGAGGAGAGACCTTGACCCTGGAGGAGTTTAAGCACTTTAGGATGTTATTCACGAGTGAGGAACAGATTGATCAGCGGCAGCAGTGCTGCAGTTGCTGTGCCAGTCTGTGATGGTGAAGCAGGCCTCTCAAGCTGGGAATAATGACTGAATGAATGACATGAGGGTTGCTGGGCCGACATTCCATGATAAGGGGTGAGAGTGTCAGGGTAGAGGATTCCCTACAATTATAAAACAACAATTATTGTTTAAATGAATGTGCAACAATTTGCACAAAAAGGCACATCTCCATAGCCCTGGAATATCTCTGTACGGATGTCTCATTGAACATCTTGTTCGCCACTCTTTATTCTCATGCTGTGCAACATCTATTTTTAAATTTTTTAAGGGTCAAGATAAGGATAAGGGTGAGTTAAGCCTTTTCAATAGATTAGAGACAACTCTATAGTTTAGCACAACTGGCATGACCTCTGTTCAATTCTTCTAATTGTCAGACATCGGAAAGCATTCCATGGCTTTGCCTTGTTAGGAGAGTGTTTTGTTTTCTCAGACATTCTTCAATAGATGATCTCACGACTTTTTTGTGGGAGGATGAGTTTCATTAAAGAGAGCAAGAACAGCAAACACACACACACATCAGGCAGGCATTTCAGGGAGCAGGGGTTCGACAGAGTGAACTCTCCAGACGTTTAACACTTCACTCAAACAATTTGTCTATAACACGAGGCCAGATTTAAAGCTATTCTCTGAACAGGTTTAATATATTGTCAAGTACTTTAGGCAGTGAGTTTAACCCTGAGCCTGACCCTAATGCTGACCCTAACCCCAGCAGTCTGCAAACATACAAAAAACTTAGACAAACTCAAGGTTGGCTTGGGGAATAGAGAAAGTTAATTGACCTGCCGAACCTGGTGGCTCTCCTTCATCTCACTTCCTAGTAAAAGCCTCACAGACCTATCTGAGGGTGGCATAATAAGGACATGGCCCAAAAAGCAACCCAAGTACCACTGGGGTGTAATTGAAACAAAGTGGAGCCATATCGGAGCTTAACAAGCGTCGGCCCGTGCCCTTTCCCTTGGCTCCCTATCTAACCACGCAGGTCGCAAGGATTTCTGATGAGGGGAGTCATTGTAAATTCCCTAACCCTGACACTGACCCCAACCCCAGTCCAGTTACATTAGACTAGTGATGTCTTCTAGAAATGAAACATTACAACCAATATTGAAAAGCAAGGATTCACAGGAGCACCAGATAAAGTGCAATGCTGGTTTATTTTCTTTTTTTTCAAAGCTGAGGAGAAGCGATATGGAAACCTAAAGAGCTGCAAATAATGATCCATGATGTATGAATACAGTTTAATTTACAGACAAGGTCAATTCAGAAACAGTAGTCCCTTGTTCAAACTGGCCTGTGTAAGTGTGTGTGTGTGTGTGTGTATGTGTGGGAATCCACTCATAATTTGCTGATTATTACACTGTAGTGCTCTGTTTGAAAGACTGTGAACACACGCCACACAAACGGATCAATTTCTGTCGCAACCACTAAGAGCACGCTCTGTCTAACTGTGCGGCACTCTCAACCTCCCCCCCCCCTCTCTCTGTGCATGGAGTGAGTCTGTTGTGGTGAGAGCGTGCTTTGTGAATGAGAGCGTGCGATTTGAGATTGTGTTTGTATTAACTAAATATTCTGTTCTTCCCTCTTTCCTTCTCCCCCTTTTTTTCCATTTCCACACAAATGTAAATCTAAAATCCTGTCATTATATTTTTGGGTTGTGTAAGAGTATTTTTCTATGGGAGTTTGCTTGCTTTGGCTGTTGCAGATGGCGTGTCGTCGTCCCCCCCGGGGCGCGCGCCATCCCTCTCACTCCGCAACGGTTTCCGGTGTGTTCCAGAAGCGACGGTAACCGTAGAGGAAGTTTTAATGGCCGTCGCTGATAAAATTGGTCTGGGAAATATAGATGCAGCTTCTAGAATTAACAAAGCTGTGGTCATGTTCCTGAGAAAAGAAAAGTTAGTGAACGATGTAATTGAGAGTGGTTTGTGGGCGCGAGACACTTTCCTGGCGGTGACGCCCCTGCAACTAAGGTGACAATCTCAAACGTTCCGCCGTTCATCGAAAACGATGTAATTAAAAGAGAATTGGCTCGTTTTGGGAAGTTTGCTGGCACAATGATGATGATTTCTTTAGGATGCAAGAACCCCGATTTAAAGCATGTTTTGTCTTTTAGGAGGCAAATATTTATGTTCCTGAATGGGCCCACTAAAACCCTACACGTGTCCGTTCGCGTGGTGCACGCGGACAGCACATACATGGTGTTTGCTAATACAGAGAATTTGAAATGCTTTGAGTGTGGGGATATAAGGCCCACACAAGAAACAACATGGAGAACCATTGACCCCAAATGCCCCCGTAGACAGTGGCGTACCCACCGGGTCGACAGAGCGTGAAGCAGAGGAGGAGACACCTCCAGAACCGAGCCCTAGTGAGCCAGCCAAGGTGAATGAGGGGGCATCTACCAGCCATGCAGAGGTGGGTGAGCGGTCTAATGTTTCTGGTAGAAAGTGTTGTCAAGAGAAAAGCTGAAGAGATTGGTGAAAACCAGAGTTGTTGTGAAGTGGGTGATCCGGCAGGCCAAGGAGAGAAGGTAGAAGACTCCTCTGTGTGAACTGCAGAGTGCAGGAGAGGCTTCTGAAGATAATATAGATGATGATGATGATGATGTTCTTTCTGAAATATCTAGTTTCAGCCAATACGATGATGATGATGATGATGATGAGCTGTATACTGTTGACCAAATTAATGCATACCTCGATGAGACGAAAGGGAAACCTGTACAGTTAGAACAGTACTTCCTGGATAAATTCATGAGATCAGTCATAAAAGTACGAAAGACTGTGGGTTATGATGTTTTGTCCAAACAAAAGCGTTTCCGTCTTAAAAAGTGCTTAACTGCTATTAGGAAGGAAAAGAAGGCTGGTTCAAAAAAACTTGGAAAAGTTTAAAATGGTGTACAAAGGAAATCACTCACACCTGATGGTTTCCGTCACTCCTACTGTTATTCTGTCTTCCTCTTCTCTCTACTCATGGAATCTTTCACGGTGGGATCCTTAAATGTAAATGGAGCAAGAGGTCAAGAGAAACGGGTATTAATTGAAGAAATGATTAAAGATAAGCAGATTGGTGTGTGTTTCTTACGAGAAACGCATACGGATGAACAATATGAAGCAGAGTGGGGGCTGTGGTGGGAAGGGAAGCACTTTGCAGCGCTGGGGTAGCTGTGCTCTTTGCCCTGTCTCTGAAAATCAATGTTTTAGCATTGTGGAGATAGAGAAGGGACTATACATCTCAAAAAGTGCGTGGAATAGAGCCTCGATTGTTGGCATTCATCCATGCGTCTTCTCTGATCATCATACTGTAATAATGGATGTTTCTCTTGCATTGGAAAAAGGTAAAAGTGCTTATTGGCACTTCAATGTAAAGTTTTTACAAGATACCAATTTCTGTAAGACTGAACACTGGAGGGAACCAAAACATTTATATGAGAGCAAGTCACAATGGTGGGAAGTTGGGAAAGTTCAAGTTTTCTGTCAACAATATATATATACACACACATTTAAGATGGCGATATGGCTGTCATTGCGTAATAAAATGAAGGGGTCAGGAATAACTGAACCAGTGGCTCTCATAAAAATATCTTTGACTCTTTCTACACTTTCTCTTCAAAAATGTTAAAAAAAAAACAAAAAAAACATATACATTACATATAATTTGTTAATTATTTTCACCATGTTCAAAGTTTGTTCACATTTTTCAACGTGAGGGTATGACTGTTAATCGCTGCTATAACGTAAGCGATAACAGGAACTAACGTGTCTTGTAGACATCCCATAACACGTAATATACAATATGTGTGTGTATGTAAATAGATAGATAGATCTATCTGTACATATATATCTATATATGTGCATCAATCTATCTATATCTATATCTATATCTACACACGACGAAAATAAACTTGCTCCACTATGAGAAATGGAGATGGGGGTCAGAGAGAGGTGTGGTCAAAGGGTATTGATATGTGTTTAATGAATTAATAAATAAATAAATAATCAAAAATTTCTGGAAAAAATGTAAAAGATTAAAAAAATGTAAAATAAGGAAGAAGTGAAGTTCAGATAAAAGTCAAGTTTACAAAGCTTCACAGATCACAGAATGAAAAAAAATGGATGCTGAGTGTGTCTACAATGATGAAACTTTCCTTGAATTAAGGCTTCCATGTGCAAATTATGGTAGGTGACTAGAGCAAGGAGTGACAGAGAGAGAGAGAGAGAGAGTGAGAGAGAGAGAGAGGAGGAGGAGGAGAGAGGTATTTTTTAATTAAAAGAAGACTAAAACTGTCACAAACCAGCTGTGGGAAAAACCTGCTATTAGGGTGATTTCAGTACAGCCTCCTTACAAGGAGTGTGTGTGTGTGTGTGTGTGTGTGTGTGTGTGTGTGTGTGTGTGTGTGTGTGTGTGTGTGTGTGTGTGTGTGTGTGCGCGTGTGTGTGCAGGGCATGCCTGGAATGCC
>JAQMYM010007074.1:0-10000 GCA_030014255.1 Parauchenoglanis ngamensis | reverse complement strand
TTGCATATTGAAGCCTTCTGTGGTGAAAGATTTGAAGGACTCATGTGGTGATTATGATCAGCATACAGGCCTACATGACTACACTGTAGTTCCTGAAACACGACGTACATTAGTGCTTTTCATATAGAATGCTTTTTAAATGAGCCACACTCGGTCTTATTAAAGCGGCCCTGTAACGAAGGGTTCTAGCTTCAGTGCTTTTGTTATTCACAGCTGTGGTGAGCAGAAAAACACCTCTGATACTTCTCAAAATGCAAAAACCATGAAACAGATGGGGTAAAAGACCACACCCACTCCAGGAACAGGAACCTGAGGCTACAGTGGGCACGCCTCACCCAAACGGATAGTTGAATACTGGGGGGGGGGGGGGAAACATTGCCTGATTTCTTTCCAGCATGAAAGTAAAAACATCCCATGCACGTAATGTTTGTTGTGTCCCACGGGATCCCAGGTCCAATGCACACCTGTGATCACCTTGTGGAAAAAATGTGCTCCTGTTTGTGTCTGTATTTTCTTTTCATTAGAACACAATGTTAATTCGTATAATGTGTTCATATCAGGTTAAGTGTTACATCACATCCAGTGTGTTTTTATAGGTCATTGACCTAATCGTGTTTCTTAGATTAAAATCTACGAAAGAACATCACGCTTCATCTGAGCTGTGTATTATAAATAGTCAATGACTCGGGCTTTGAGATTGGGTATGCTTGCACATGGTCGGAGTTTGCACTGTTCTGCCAAAACTGGGCCCACTTTTTAAATCATTGATGAAGTCATTAGCGCAAAATAACACAAGCACTGATATGGAGCTTCCCCTGAAAGTGTCTTACCTTCTCGACACATGCTTTGAAGCTCCACTACCCAACATGACATGCCTAGCTTTCCAGTTTTCCTTTACTCTCTACTCAATCTCAGTTTTCCAGTTTTCCTTTTCTCTCTACTCTCTCTCGGTTTTCCAGTTTTCCTTTTCTCTCTACTCTTTCTCGGTTTTCCAGTTTTGACACTTGTTTGGTCATTTTCATTATGGCTTTTTTGCCTGGTTTTGGATAACATCTTTGCCTGCCATTTGGCTTCATGAGGTTTTAAACCTACTGTCATCTCAACCCGCAGCTCGTCAAAGTCCGACGCTGTAATATACGTGAAAATCGAAAGTCTATTATAAACTTAGCAAGTTCAACCGTATCAACCAGTTTATTAATTGTATTCTCTGACTTCTTTATGATGTTTTCATACTCACACTATAGCATGTCTTCTCATTGCAGGGACACCCTGGTGCTGTAGGGGAAGATGGTAGGATGGGGGCTCCAGGTCCACGAGGACCTCAGGGGCAACGTGGGCAGAAAGGACGCCGTGGGGCTGAAGGAGCTCCTGGGAATCCTGGACGAAAGGGCGATTTTGTAAGTGACACACACACATCAGTCATTTACATGATGTGAGCAATTTGAACAACGATAGTGTATAAATGTGTCTACCATCATGTAAAGTTCATGTAAATCTGAGCATAAAATTTAAAAAAAACGGCTTGATTTGAAAAAGTGGCGCAAACATGGGTCGTACATGCATTTGTGCATATCATGTTGTATTTGTGTGTTTCTTAAGCACAATATATGCTTTGCTTATATTTCTTTCAGGGTTTTCCGGGAATAACTGGAGATCCTGGACCAAATGGAATCCCTGTAAGTGCACTATAAAAAAAAACAACCCTACGCTGCTTTTAACTCCAGTGATTACAAATGTAATAAAATGTAGATTTAAAAGTACATTCTTTGCGATTGCCCCTGCTTTTGCACTTTGAATTGTGTGTGCTTTGCTGTGACTGATTTTGTCCCCAGGCTCTTCCTGGACCCATTGGCCCTCCCGGTCTTCCAGGATTAGATGGCTGCCAAGGACCCAGAGGAGATCCAGGACTCGATGGCTGTCCAGGAACAAGCGGTGCACGCGGACCACAAGTAAGAATAACAGACTTTGGACCATTAGTAAGCATTTGGAATTGTCATAAAATATTGTAGAGTGGTTCAAACCCTAAATCCCTCTAGCCACACTATGCCGTTAATAGATTTCCCACTTTCCTGAACCTTAATACCTGAAAACGTCACGGTCTCCAGTTTGAACGTCAAGAAGTGTGATCAATACACAGCTGTACGCACAGAACGTATTGTGCTTTGCTTTATTCTGCAGGGTTTTCGAGGACCAAAGGGACCCAAAGGAGACCCTGCATGCAAATATTTTATGATTCCTGGTCAACGTGTGAGTGAAATCCTCATTAATCCTAAGCTACATTAAAGCCTTTTTTGTATGAGTGTTTGGGAATAGTAATATAGTTCCTGATCACTGTTTGACAGGGTTGCGATGGACCTCCTGGTGATCCTGGGCCTGCAGTAAGTGCTCACCAAATCATTTAGTTCTAATACAACACTGCATAGGTCACTTGTTCCTAATTAATTATTAATTATTATTATGTGGTGAGATGACGTAATGAAAAGGCAAAGAGTTGTGTATGCATGGTGAGGAATTAATAACAAAACTGAGCAGTATTCAGATCTCGGGCCCAGCGGAGACATTAGAGATTATTCTAAAGGACCAAAGCTTTATTTTTACACTCAATTATCTTATCCTTCAAACCATGGTAACACACTCTTTAAAGGGGAGCACATTTAACACACAATTAACAACATCAGCATTATTTTAGTAATTTGACAAATCATAGAATTGCATGAAAAGTTGTTGAATAAGCATTTAACTGTCAGGGTGGGGTGTTAAAAAAATAATGCAAAATTATAGGATGTGCTGGATCAAGTGCTATTTTATAAGCTGCTGATGATGAGGCTGGAAGCCAGATTGTCGAATTAAGCCAAATTTGCCTCAATATTATTGTTATTGCACCTGCTGACAAAAAACCCCACAATGTTCTTCTTCAGTTTACATTTTCTATCCCCGACTCTTTTCAAGCTTAAAGTTTTGGGGTTAAACACGGTGCTTATTGAAAAACCCATCTTGGAGACTTGTACTCAATCTGGCAACTTTGGTGTTACAAATAACATGCGGCTAATTTTTAGAATATGCCCAGAAAATTGAAATAAGCAGCTGCATAACTCGACTCTGAACACGAGTGACTTTCCTGCATACAAATTCAATTTCACCTTTGAACTTAAGTCACCAATTCTGAATATGGCTCGTTTTAAGAATATGGAACAGGACGTATTAAATATTGCGTGTGTGTGTGTTTGTGTGACCTAGGGACTTCCTGGACCTTGTGGCCAACAAGGTGAACAGGGGAAGCCTGGAGAAGCTGGATACCCGGTACGCCATTCGCTCTGACACACTGTTTATTTATACCTGTAATAATCTTAATAGTGAATTCAATACAGATGCATTGTCACTTCTGTTTAATCTTTAGTATTTACAGCCATTAAATGATGATATTAAAACTGGATTAGGTTTGTGTCACACAGTGGATATGTGTCATATTCTTCCTTTTCTCTCTCTGTCTCTCTCTCTGTCTCTCCCTCTGTCTCTCTCTCTCTCTGTCTCTCTCTCTGTCTCTCTTCAGGGTGGAAATGGTGCCCCAGGTGTACGAGGTCCTCCAGTAAGTTATACACTTTTATCCTACACTTTTATCTTTTTAATAAATAATTTATTTAACCAAAAGTAGTGTGTAATTCACTGCATTACCATGTTTCTCACAGGGAGAAGCGGGAAGGGCGATTACTGGTGATGGTGGAGAGGAGGTGGGGTTTGTGTATGCATTCATGTATGCAGGACATTAGATTTGTGTGTGTGTGTGTGTGTGTGTGTGTATGTGTGTGTGTGTGTGTGTGTGTGTGTGTGTGTGTGGGATGGACAGAGTGAGTGTTTAATGTCTCCTTTCAATTCTAAAGGGAGAGCCAGGGCCAAAGGGCATCGCAGGCCCCTCAGAAACAGTTGCACCACCAGCAGAATATTTCCCCAAAGGACACAAGGTAAGATATTTAGCTAAATCAGGACACTTATGTTTCTTATTATAAGAGTGATCATTTGACTTACAAGTGAGACAGGATACAACTGTGCATCTGCGTGTTAATGGCTTGCTGTAGGACCCAGCAGTGTCGGCTTGGTCATGATGGGATTTGTGATCATGACCTTCTGCTCAGTAGCCCAGTGCTTTAATCACTCTGCTACCACTGCCTCTTGCTTGTGCTCTTGTCAGCCTGAGTGATCCAGATGTGAAAATATGGACAGTGTGCTCAGTAGCCAGTGATCTGATTCTAGTGCTGTAATTGCAGAGGGGTCATCAGCCCATGTTTGACTGCATAGTTTCAAACCTGGCACTACTGGTGAACTGGCATCTTTGTGATTCTTTGCCCTGACTCGAAGCCCCTTTTTGTTGTGGTCCTCTGCCCCGGCTCCAGTGTGACATGCTGCATCCTGTCTAACTCCTTACATCTGCTGTTGTGGTCTTTGAAACTCACATGTGGAAATGTGTCAAATATGGCATGCTTAGATTGTGCTTCAAGCAAAAACAAATGATCATTCAGTGCCTCCTGAAACTGTGCACAAAGACCTGTGCAGAAACCTTAGCTGATTTTTACCAGCATTACAGCAAGCCGTACCTACGTACGAGCTGGTGAGTTCTGATGCCAATTTCCTATTGATGCCATAGCTTGGAAAACTGTCTGTAAGATTTTTGAGCCTATGAAATCTCCCATTATGGGCATTTTCTCCTTGCAAAGAACAAATACGCCATGATGTTAGCAATACACCTCTTCTATATTTGAGTTGTGCCCAGTGCACGTTTGATAGTAATGTTTTGTCCACTCTGCTTTCTCTCTACTTACAGTCTCTCTAATTTCATCACTGATTTCAGTTCTATGGTCCCTCATTTGCCATTGCAGCCATTTTCTGTGCTCTTATCACAAATGGCCTACGCTCTTAAAATAACTAATCATGACACTGGCTCACTGCGGAATAGTCACTTGCTAGGGCTGGTATACCTCACACTGGGGCAGGCAATTAAATCTGTTGGATTAGGAGGACAATCTAACTTTAGTTTTGCCCAAGCTTAGAAAAGTGCAGCCACTGAAAGTACATCAGGGTCTCGTCACACCAGGCGGTTGTACTGATCTACACCGAGCTCCGTGCTTCACTGCACTGTTGCATTGGTACTAACAGGTCTTCCATTCGCCCAATGCTTGCTGATGTGTCGTCTACGTTTCAAGGGCATTAAGGGCGCTCATGCTCTCCTATCTACAGGGCTGAACAGTAGTACGGTTGAAACTGAAATTATTTCTTATGTCATTTTATATGTCAATATTATTTTATGGCATCCTATTCACACACAAGAAAGGAAAGTAAAAAAACTAACAGAATATAGACAATAATATACAATGTCACATTAGAAAGTAAAGAAGAGAGATGGCTTCATGGACAATTTTTGTTCTTTTAGGGGGACAAAGGAGATGATGGAGTCTGTGGAATACCTGGATGTAAAGTAAGTGTGTGCTCGTTGATCTGCTTGTCTGTTTACACTATAGCCATTTCTTTTGTGTCTTTATGGTTTTCTGCGTGATTCATTTTAGAGGAGAAGTTAGTAAGAATAATAATAAGAAATACAATAGGGTTCCAGCACATTGGGTACTTGGACCCCTAATAATATGAGGATGCACGCATGTACAGATCATTTAATATTCTGATCCCCAGCACACTTCAGAGGACGGCGAGTGTCAAATGTGAACCCAAAGACTCCCGTTTCAGAATTGCACGGTTTATGCATGTATGGCATTTGAGCTCAAGTAGAAAATTACACAGAGAGTAAGAAAGGCTTTAAGTGCATGCAGTTATTTATAATAATCTGAATTGGCTTCCAAGAAAATTAAGTGACGCGTCCACATACACAAGTCTGAATACTGAGAATTTTCCCACATACAAGGTGCTGTTTTGCGGGTTTTATGTGCTGTTCATGGATGTATACTCCTGTTTGCCAGGGAACTGTTGGACCTTCGGGGGAAACGGGAGACAAAGGCGGTGCAGGATGTCAAGGACATGAAGTGAGTGTGAATTTTCCTAATGCTCAGGGTTCATATCAAATCATAAATAAGCCTTGCAATACTTCATGTAGTGATGTTCTTGCAGTAGATCTCTCTGTTTTATGGCTGAATATGTTTATATTGTTTTATATAAGACATCACTTATAATTACAGTTGTGTACTTTATTTTACGCAACTTGATTTATAATGTTTATGTTTCTTACAATTCATATGGGTGTTTATTTCACTAATTTCACACTTAAATTTGTTTAAAGGGAGGATGTGGCTATCCTGGGCGTTCTGGCAGACTAGGAAAGCAGGTACAATGCGGTGTAACGTGTGTGTGTGTACTTATAGTGAATTCAATATTGATGTATGTTATATGTATTCTCCTGATTCCTTCAGGGTGAACGAGGAAACCCTGGACTCCCTGGTCAAAGGGGCAACCCAGGACTAAAGGTGTTTCCTCCTACCTTACTATTATCCGGGTTACATTTTATACGCTTGATTTACTCAGTCGGAGACTTAAGTCCAAAATTTTCATCAATATTGACGTCAGTATGAAAGAGAAGATAACCACTGAAATAGAAATGTAATAGGAGTCTACTAAATTGCCAATAATTTGGCGTGCTGTCTTGTAAAGAAACATTGCCAAACGATAATAGCACTTATACCCCTGTTCTTCTAACATTATACAGTATATTGTAGCTACACTATCTTACTAATGTTGTGTTTGTGAATGTCTAACAGGGAATCTCAGGTGATCCTGGTCTACAAGGGGAAACAACATATTACTCTTATCAAGCAGGTACATCCATCGACATCCACATAGTCCAGTCTGTGCCGGGGTTTTTGTGCTGGGATACACGGACAACACTTGAGTGTCTAATCTTATTCGAATGCATTTGTTTTACTTCAGCCTTTTCTAGCAAGGGATTCATTATGTAGAGCACTTACAGAGAAGACGAGCAAAAACTTAAGCTTAATGGCATCATGGAACGACAATCAACATTTCTAGAAAAGAAAAATGAACGCTTCAATGCGTTAAATAGTGGTACTTTCAAGGACTCTTCTGAAGAACTGAATGAAGTCTATAGCACAGTCAAGCCTTATTATGACTGCAAATTATTGTAATGTATTATAAAGACTTGACCATATGAGCAACATTACAAACATTTTAACGCTTTGACACTGCTCCTGGTCAAATAACCCTGTTCACCCATGTGTTAATGTATTGCATTGCATCTTTACAGTTATAACTCGTATCGTTCATCTTTGCGTGACTGAGTAGATGATTATATTTGGCTGTGTTGTTGACTGTAGGTAGTGCTGGTGAGCGTGGATCTCCTGGAGCTACTGGTGCCCAAGGAGACATGGGATTGATCGGCCTGCCAGGCTCTCCTGGTCCATCAGGACAATCTTTACCAGGTGTGTATATACCTGAAGAACTATGGGGTCGTCTTGAGAGCCAAGTTCATGCAGTCAAGGCTTAAGGCACCAGTTGCTGAGCCATAATTACTTTACTTACTTTGGATGTACTGATTTTACTGATTTTGGTATTGGTTAAGTGCTAGAAAAGTGTTTATATGTCAGCTATATTTCCAAAAACTTCTTTGTCTGCCAGGCCCCCAAGGCAGCCCAGGGGCGGTGGGTTCTCGAGGCTTTCATGGTGAGAAAGGAGATCCAGGGCAGAGAAGTACCGAGGAGATCCCAGGGGAACCTGGGAAAACAGGGTTCCAAGGACCAAAAGGGTTTCAAGGAGCTCCCGGACCTCACGGTAGACATACAGTAGACAGAAGTGTATACTGACCACACCTCTGTTCATCTCTCTTTTGCCCTCACTGGTGGTATTTGTATTAATGTCAGAAAAAAGCATTTATTCCCAGCTTAACCCTTTATAGGGCAATTGCTTCTTCAGTTCTTTGCTCATTAAAGGGTTAAACTTTCTTCAAATAATATATCATTGTTTTGTTTTTTTTTAGCATTTTGGACTAGATTCTGCATTTTGATCATTTAAATGAATAATGTGGTGATCTGATCCTGTAGTCCATCCAATGCTTTTCTGCTTACCACACATATAAAGAGTGGTTAGTGGAGTTACTCTAGCCCAGTGTCACTCAACCCTGTTCCTGGAGATCTACCTCCGCAAAAACTTTAGCTCCAACCATAATCAGGTCCACCTGACCATCTAACCAGCACCTTAAAACTTGGTCAGGTGGCCAGAACTGTGGTTGGAGCTAAAGTCTTCAGGGAGATAGATCTCCAGGAACGTGGAAGGTGACCACTGTCCTAGCCTCTCTGTCAGCTCAAACAAGTCACTTCTGTCCTCTCTCATCAACTCACTGGATGCTTTTAGTTTTTCTCAACATTCTGTGTTTTGATATTTTGGCAATTCAATCCAGCTCAATCCAATCCAGTTGCAGTAACATCAGCATTAATGTACATCATCCAATTTCCAGCTCAGATTTCTTATATTCAGATCAGTATTAGCTTTAGACCACAAGCAAATTAGAGAAAATATCTAATAGTTAATTTGACACAGATTATTTTTTTTCATGCCCAGCGACTCAAACCTGTGGTTAGAGTTAGAACACAAGCACATAAAC
Organism: Parauchenoglanis ngamensis; assembly: GCA_030014255.1. Taxonomy (NCBI): domain Eukaryota; kingdom Metazoa; phylum Chordata; class Actinopteri; order Siluriformes; family Auchenoglanididae; genus Parauchenoglanis; species Parauchenoglanis ngamensis. Next base: position 1,392 of record JAQMYM010007074.1, on the reverse strand, counting down.
TCATTGTGCAGTTGAATAGAAATCATAACCAGAAGGCAGGTGTCAGAGCAAAGGCAGACACACAGGCACATCCATATTCATACAACAAGTATCACTGAAAATTAGATCAAGCTGTCACACAGTAGAAATAAGAATGCGAACTAGTCAAGACCCAATCACAAAAGACAAACTCTAGCCGCGATAGGCCAGTGTCAGGACAGGGGCGGAGTCAGGACTAGAACAGAAGCAAAGGCTCGTAGCATATTCAAAATACTAGCATATGACCTTCGACGTATAAGAGGTGGCAAATAAACACTTAAACCAGAACTAGTGGCTTCCAAACTATAATTCTTACTCTTAATGTTTTAATTGTTTTGGTCATTTAACTTTTTACAATTCCCTCACTATTGGCAATTAAATAACGGAAAAAATGTATTCCATCAAATCCATAAATCTTTGCATTTAGAGAGTTGTTTATTGTTCAGATTCATTCATTCAAGGACTGACACATAACAGGTGAACACAATCAGGTAACAAACCAATGACAGAAATAGACATAAAGGCACGTGATGAACTCAAAACAAATGATGTGAAAGCTGGGAACTGCAGCGAGCACTGTAAGGGGAATTTCTGACAGAATGCTGTATCATATTGCAATTGTATGGCCATAAATAATACAACAGTCTGAGACTGGATAAGTGGTGTGTCTTGCTTTAGTGCTAGCACTGTTTCACCTAGGTGCCTTAAATTCGAGATACGTTAAGTTGTTTGTTAATGTGTGTGTGTGTGTGTGTGTGCATGCGTGTGTTGTAGGACACTATTGCATCCCTGGTCAACGAGGAGATCCCGGTTTAAATGGAGATAAAGGTCTGCCTGGTCCTAAGGGAGTTCAGGGGACGAAAGGTGATGCAACCGCAAATGTTTCATAATCATAAGCAGAGATGTGACTATGTTCTGGGTAATAGTTTATATAAATATGACTAAACCATCTCCTGAACCATAGGTGATTGTGAAGACTTGTAGTGTGCTATAAACAAAGAGTAAGAAATAACCCATAAATAATGCCCGCTGGGGAGCGCAGTGTGATGCGGAACAGTGCACAAGCCGAGTGCCGCTATTCTCCCAAGTGCATTATTTACGAATAACAGGGTCTGGAGTGTTATTCTGCTTATACCACAGCAATTTGCTAACTTTTACATTTCATTTAAATCTTCTAAAAGTCACACATTTTACTTGTTTAGAGTTAGATTTAATGCTTTTGTAGCCCTTCTATCACTAATTAAGTAATAGGAGCTAGCCCTGAGTTCTTTATTACTCTACCTATTGCTGCAATAATAAATATTACATGTATCTTAAGTTCCCTGAAACCACAACTTAAGCACTTTCTGTTAACATATGTAACACACAGAATTC
>JAQMYM010006602.1:0-28875 GCA_030014255.1 Parauchenoglanis ngamensis | reverse complement strand
CCGCCACAAGCCAGTTATCCCTGTGGTAACTTTTCTGACACCTCCTGCTTAAAACCCAAAAAGCCAGAAGGATCGTGCGAGATAGAGGGGGACGGGATTTTGCTTTCCGTCCAGCTCGACTTCTCTTTCTGCTTTCCATTCATTTATTCTTTTCTTTCTTCGCTCGAAACGACACTCTCCCCTATATACCCGATGGCACCCCTCCGGTCGGACATGCTGAAGAATTTCTACCTCCAGGGAGCTGCCGCAGATTCCTACCCGGCCGAGGGCTCTCGAAATCGGCCTCGTGGCCGGCCGACCCGCGCCCTGGAGCTTCACGCCCCCAGGAAAAACTTGTGTAACCCACTACTGAGTATGTACACGTCACTGATAGACCAGTTTCTTATTATACAAAATGTAAGACTCTAGGCTATGGCTCTGGAGAGAGAAAAAGAGAGTTGAGTGCAATAAGAACACCACACATAAATAAGTTTTCTTTCTTTTATATAAAGTTTAAATATTTACAAATACCCAAATTAAAATATTGACCCTTTAAAATAAGAAATAAAAATAGGAATTGTCCTTTTCAAAAGTTGGGTAGCTGTCCTTTAAGTTTTTAAGTTCAAGTGTTCCTTTCAGTTGGCAATGTCCTTTTTCCAAACAACAACAAAAAAAAATAGTTCCTTTCCTGTGTTCAGTTCGTACCATACGCGGAACAGTCAATAAGTCAAGTCAAGTCAGTCGTTATGGCCCGTGCTGGCCACAACCCTACCAGAAGCCTGCCATGAAGAATGACAGTAAGGCATCACAGGGTTCCTAGAATTCGAATGGGTGGCTCGCCATCAATGGTATCTCCAGCAGATCTTCCAGGAATCCAGATCCAAGCCAAAAAACTTGACCTGTGTATCATACCCTTCATTAAGCTTTGATATATATACACATCAGGCCAAATATCAAATATACGTTTCTTCAATATAATCAGTTCAAGTAGTTGTACAACATTTTCTTCAATAATTTCAAATAAAAGTTATGCAGATTGCATACAACTCTTCCATACTGAAAAGCAGTGCATACCATTCAGTTTAATTTCCCATTATCAAGTAAACAGGATAAATACTTGGAATTAACAACACTGTACTAAACTGCAGCATTTACACATTACCGAGTACAGTGGCCTCTCATGAGAACATGTTTTTTGTCACATACCACGCACTGGATGCATGGTCAGAACACGTGAAATCATTCGACTCATTCCGAGCCATAAACTTACTCTTGTCGACAAAATATACCGTTTCAGGGTCCTTATAACAAATATAAACAAAACAAAATATATATTTTCAAGTTCTTACCGAAGTATTAAGTAAAATAACAGCTGTTTCACAGTAAGGAAAAACAAGGCAAAGTTCCTTACCGAGACTCAGTTCAACAAAAAGCTTGACAAAACGAAGCTTCAGGTCTTCAACAGGCATCAATCATGGAGCGTGTTGCTCAGTAAACAAAACGAAAACTTACACATTAAACTTAAGAATATTTTCTTTCAACTTTTCTCATTCAAAATGGACAGGAGAAACCGAAGTCCTCTGCCTCTTCGCGCTTCTCAGCTCGTCTCAGCGCGTCAAAATAAAAGTACCAAATCTCAATCGTCACAGCAAAAGTACTTGACACAACAGTGCATGTAAACCATGTTTTTAACCATTACAACCCATCTCCCATGAATTGCATCATCAGAATTATCACTATTTATCCACTATTTATCATATCTTCCATTATGTATTTGTCACCTGGGTTACACTTGGTTTTTCTTTTTTCTCCTCGAAACGCCGTGGCGTCGGCCAGGAGCGAGCCACACCTTTCCAACGAGCCCTCAACCGTGACGATAGCCCGTCGGGGGCCCGAGCTACGAGCCCATCTCTGCCGACGGATTCAAACGGCTCATACTCCCGGTGGGAAGGAGACACACCCGCCAGATTTTACACGCTTCCCCGCCTCGCCGAGACCTTTCCAACGAGCCCTCAACCGTGACGATAGCCCGTCGGGGGCCGGAGATAGGGGCCCGTCTCTGCCGCAGATTCCTACCCGGCCGAGGGCGCTCGAAATCGGCCTCGTGGCCGGCCCGACCCGCGCCCTTGGGGCTTCCCGCTCCCAGGAAAAAAATTGGAACGCGCCAGACGTGCCAGATTTCACGCTTAAGCACCCATCCTACTGATTAAACTGTTAAATATAATTTTTAATACCACGCCCCCCCCCTTTCTACTGGACTCCGATGCCCGGCCCCTGGTATAACCGGAGACATTGCGCTCCGATGCCCGGCCCCTGGTATGACCGAGGACAGGGAGTGGAGGCCCACGGCCGCCGTGCGACACGGCCCTGACCATAACCGTAAAAACCATAAAAACACAAGTGTATCTGCACAACGAGGGATCGTTTAGAGTCCATATAATGGTTCAAAAATGTCCTATTGTCAGTCAAGTGTACGTCCTAATTCCACATCCATCACGGCAACAATGTCATCGGACTATGGGTACGGCGGGGGTTGGGTTGAGCTACATCGAGGTAGCGAGGCGAAACCCGACTGGCTGCCACATGATCAGTGGACGACAGGCCACTTCGAGGTCAAAAGAGAGTGACTACTACAGAAACAATTAATTACCAAATTTACAACTGGCTTCTGGAGGTCTGCAATCACCGATTCATGTTGAAGCTCACATACAAGATATAGAATTTTGAATTCCGTAACTAGTGTGTAGAATATTTATGGCCTGTTTGCAAAAAGAGAGCTTGTACTGTTTCTGTATTATATTGCAAGCTGTTTTCGCTATGCAGTAATCCCTTGCTACTTCGTGCTTCAGTGCATCACAGTTTTTTCTAAAATATTCATCGAAAAAAAAAAAAAGCAGCAACATTTCCTTTTTTATTTTTGAAATGATTTTAAATAAAGTTTTAATGTTTTTACAACTTAATTTTACTTGGGATCGACTCACTTTGCTGCCTGACATCCGCCTCTTCTGTTACAGGAATGCTGGGAAATTCACCTCAACTGATCGGCTCGTGAGATTTCAGAGCCGAGTCGATAGTGAACTTGTGGCCTTTCCCCTCAACATTTTCACTATTAAATACGGAAAAGTTAAGGAAAAGGCACAACACTTGACAATATTGCAATCTCCATGGACTATGTGTACTACTGTTGGCAGATGTGACAAAACCTGCAGCCACAGGGCCCTTTTGGGAACCACTTTGATACTCCTGCCTTAAGCCCTTAACCCCAGGGTCTCAAACTCATTCCCAAAGGGGCCGTGTGGCTGCAGGTTTTTGTTTCAACCAAGCAGCAGCACACCCGACATGCTCGGGGCTTCAGGTAGTTCAGTCACTCTGTACGGCACACACAGATCGACCGATCAACTGCCTGAAGACTCGAGCCGTCAGGTGTGCTGCGGCTTGGTTGAAACAAGAATTTGCAACCACACGGCCCTTTCGGGGACGAGTTTGACACCCCTGCCTTAAACCCTACCCCCATCCAAGTACTCACCTGTCTCCCAGCCAAGTGCTTATCAAGCCCGACCCCGATTAGTGTCCGAGGCCAGACGAGCTCATGCGTTCTCACAGTGGTACAATCAAGAGCAAGAATCAAAACACCATTTAATAATCATCACTCAGCAGGTCTAGAGACAAACATCCAGAGAATGTCAGAGGGTGCTGCATTGTGTCTTTGTCCATCTAGAGAAAGCATACAACAGGATACCAAGAGAGAGGAACCGTGGCCTTGTATGAGGAAGTCTGGAGTAGCAGAGAAATATGGTACAGTGGTACAGGACATCTATGGAAGCTGGAAGACAGTGGTGAGGTGTACCATAGGCATGACAGAGGAGTTCAACGTGGAGGAAGGGACTGCACTGAGGATCGGCTCCGAGCCCTTTGTTCGTTATGGTGATTGATAGGCTGACAGATGATTAGACAGGAATCTCCATGGACCATTTGTACTACTGTTGGCAGATGTGATAAAACCTGCAGCCACAAGGCCCTTTTGGGAACAAGTTTGATACCCCTGCCTTAACCCCACGGTGTCAAACTTGTTCCCAAAAGGGCCGTGTGGCTGCAGGATTTTGTTTCGACCAAGCGGCAGCACACCTGACGACTCGAGACTTCAGGCAGCCGATTGGTCAATCTCTGTACGGCACACACAGATTGACCCATCAACTGCCTGAAGACTCGTGTCGTAAGGTGTGCTGCTGCTTGGTTGAAACTGAGTGTAAGGAGCAGGTGGAGGTATGCCCTGGAAAGGAGAGGATTGAAGTTTAGCCCAACAGAAAGGAAAGGTGTACTAGACGGTGGTGAGAACGGCGATGTTGTACGGTGTAGAGACAGTGGCACCGTGTTCGATGTGTTGAAGACAAAGCCAGACTGCACGACCTGAGAATCGAATGTACACAAATCAGTTCCATGGACACAGCGAAATGTATACAAACTAATATAGGACGAGGTGATGCAGACCAAAACTTTGCGAACTGTCAGCGAAATAAGATGTCCATCTCCCGATAAAATAAGAAACGAAAGACAGCTCCAAGTCAAAACGACATGACCTATTTATTGCACATATTTTATCAAACAGCTGTACATGTTATAGGCGGGAGGGGACCAGCCTCCTAAATGAATAAAGAAAACCACATTCAATTGAAATGACTTGAGTACATTTAAATAAAGATGGTTCTTCTCCTGCACGACAAAATACTCACAGCTGTGTTTTTACACGTAATTATCTTCATTACAACAAGGCTTGAAATTCGTTTATTTTTTTTTTTTTTACCAGCCAGCCAGAGTACTTACCTAAAAGTTACTATCCAATCAGAAAATCAACTAGCCAAAGTGTCTGATCTCAGTGAGTTAAATAGGGAATACTATTAAATGGGGAAAAAGTTAAGGGAAGGGCACAACACTTGACAATATTGCAATTTCCATGGACTATTTGTACTACTGTTGGCAGATGTGTTAAAACCTTCAGCCACAGAGCCCTTTTTGGGAATGACTTCGATACCCCTGCCTTAAGCCCTTAATCCCAAGGTGCCCAATCCCAAAAGGACTGTGTGGCTGCAGGTTTCAACCAAGCAGCAGCACACCTGATGACTCGAGGCTTCAGGCAGTTGACTGGTCAATCTCTGTACGGCACACACAGACTGACTGATCAGCTGCCTGAAGACGCGAGTCGTCAGGTGTGCTGCTGCTTAGTTGAAACTCTAGTGAGAGCAAGGAGCAGGTGGAGGGAAACCTGGAGATGTTTAGGTATGCCCCGGAAAGGAGAGAAATGAAGTTTAGCTGAACCGAGACAGAAAGGAAAGGTGTACGAGACAGTGGTGAGAGCGGCAATGTTGCACGGTGTAGAGACAGTGGCACTGTGTTCGATGTGTTGGAGCTTAAGCCAGAGAGGCCAGACTGCACGATCTAAGAATCAAATGTGTACACATCAGTTCCATGGACACAGCAAAATATAAAAACTAATAGGGCTAGGCGATGCAGACCAAAACTTTTTGCGAACTCTCGGCGAAATAAGATCTCTCTCCGTCTCCCGATGAAAGAAGAAACGAAGTCAAAACCACATTTCCCAATCAGGCAGCACAACTTGAATATTTTGGGGCGGGCAAATTTTTTTTTGGAGTGAATAGACACATGTGCAGGCCAGGGCCCGGGGCCTGCCTAGTGCCCTGGAAGCTACTGGGTTTTGACATTCTCTCTGGTGAATTTTGAGCATTTCTTGAGGACATTGCACTTGTCAAAATACATCCCTTTACTAAGTACTGCTACTGTTTCATTAATAATAATAATATTACAATAACAAAATTGCCAATCCTGGTAAATAAAACTTAATATACATATTGTTTACGATAAAAAAAAAAAACTAGACCAACTACATCCTGACGGACAAACCCAAGACCTTCACAGATGTCTCTGTCCTCAATAAATTAGACACAGGCAGTGACCATCAGCTAGTGTGCACTGCACTAACCATCAGCACAAAGCTCGAAAGACAACGCGTTACGGCGAACTCGAAGACCAAACCATCTGACAATCTCAGAGAAAGCACCTCAATTCTAGTTAGAACTCACCAATAGGTTCCAAGCCATCAACAACCTTGAAGTGGAAGACCTCAGTATCGACTGCGACAAGGCAAGCACCACCATTCTCGAAGCTGCAATGAAGACTGCTGGAAACCGAAGGCCGCCCAAACCAGAAAATCTTTCCAACCATACCAAGCAACTTGGACAGAAGCGACGACATGAAGCAAAGTGGCACAATCGTTCAGAACATCAAATACTCTGACCTGTAAGGAAATAAGATGCAGAATGGCTGAAGAGATAAACACCTACAACGAAGAACTGAAAGCACTGGAGAACAAGGGACTATAAGCAATAAAGACAGACCAGTGTCTAGGAAGGAACCAAATGAACTATGGTAGCAAAATTGGGCCCTCAACACCAGATAAATGCTAGCGGTATCCCAGCAAAAGATGGAACGCATCATGCTCAACATCACACTGAAAGATAAAAATAGAACACTTGGATAAGACAGCAACTAGGAGTGAAGGATATCAGGGTCAAAGACAGCAAACACAGGTGGGTCGGCCACATTGCTCGATTCACTGACAACCGAATGGACAAGATCACGTGGGAGACGCAAAGCAAGATGATGTCCCTATGCTTTGAGTGAGGTCAACACGGACAACCATTGCAAAAGGACAGAGTGCTGGAAGTCCAGGAAGGGGTTCCTTGCTCATGAGTGAATTCACCCTAGATACAGATTTAAAAAAAAAAAAAAAAAAAAAAAAATACAAGCCCAGCACACATTAGATATCTGTAGTAAACATCCTGACAGTACAGTGGAGGTAAACAGGAAAGTAAATAAGAACAAATTGGGTATAGATTCTTTACCTGCATCTCACCACCACTTGAAGATTTCATCCCTTTTCCTCTTTTTTTGCTGCTGGGATGAGACATCACAGAACCCCTCCTGTATTGATCCAGCTCACAGATTTCCTTTCACAAAGTTTTACTGTCATTTAAAAAAAAAAAAAAAAAAACCCCACACACATTCGGTATTCACAAAACTTACCAGATATTAAAGCGTCCATTAGTTACAGAAGCTAATATAAACAGCTAGCCACAAGTTAACGCCGAAAACTTGCCCAACAGTGGGCACCCCACTGGTATCTCACACGGGGTGACACTGGGGGGGAAAAAAAATAAAAATTAAAAAAATAATAATAATATAAAATATTTTCCCCTTTAGCACCTCGTTCACAGCTGAACCTCACTTCACTCAACAACAAGCCCAGTCAGCTCACTTTGAATGCAGCATTGAGCCAATCATCAGTCGGAATGGTCAACATCGCGGAAACGGGGCGGATCCATCTGGTATCACGGGAGATGGTTTTTGCTCTGCAGATCAGAAGGCTGGATGCTGTGATTATGTTTGCATAGTTGTTGTTAAAACAGCCAGGATTTATAACTTTATAAAAAAACATTTATTTTTTTTATACTGAGATTTTTGGGGGCAAATGCCCCATTACCCCCCTAGTTGTGCCAGTCATCATCACCCCTCCACTGACCCATACTCAACAGTTCTTTGTAAAAGGTCACTGAATCCAAAAATTCTAAGACACTGCCCCACTTTACCTCATTTACATTTGAGTCTATCCACCTTGCTGCTACCATTTAATTGCCGCATTTTCCGCACCATAATGCGCACTTTAAAGTCTTAAAGGGCTACGGAAAGGACCAACACAAGGTCGTTCATTCGTAAAGATTATAATATTTTGTCCACCAATACATGGCAGTTTTTAAATCAGTAAACACATCGGTTTTTTTTTTTTTTTTTACAAATCGACACAATAGTTCGAAATATCACAGATTCAAGCAATCCGCCGAAGACCGTTCAACTCACCAGGAAGGCAGCAGATATGACGTCAGCGCAGTAACCACGAGGATTCATTTATGGTAGTACCACATGCCAGGAGGACAGAGCCGGTGGGTTTCTTGTGCAGTGCAGACATTATTGAATAATGTCTTGTGTTAATTTACACAATTACAAGTCAGTGTGCTTTACCCTTGGTTTATAAGATACAGTAATTCATTTAACATATTGCTAGCGCTATTAGCGCTTCTGCAAGTAAAAATCACCTCAAAGTTCAGAGGAAAAAAAAAAAAAAACAACAATAGTACTGAAACATTTAACACCCAAATATAATAAATTTATATTGTACCTGTACAGTAAATACATTATACAGTAATTCGTTTAAAATAACGATAGCGATGCTGCTATCGCGGAGTGCTCACGAACCATCCTTAAAATAGAAAAGAGAATTTTCCCCTACATATGTGAGAATACCGAATCGATGTGCTTCTGTATTCCTAGTCAAAATGTGACACTTTAGGTTTCCAAAGGACTTGCATATGAAATCTATGAACAAAACAAGTACAACGAACCCGTGCTTGATGGCAGCTGTGCTTCAGTGCTATCTAGTGAATGCATCTTCGTGAACTTGTGTATAGTATTTGCCAGAAAGCACATGTTAGATATTTAGTATGGTTATATTTAGGCTAAATTTTGGAAGTTTTAATGATATGCAATTTCACTTGGAAAGAAACACATGAATGAACTAGAGCTTTTAAAAAAAAAAAAAAAAAAAAAACCCATGCTTTAGTGGGAAAACCGAGCATCTGTAGCCTTGTGAACAGGAGAATAGACCCACCCTATGTTTTCATTGCATTCTACGTACATAATATTTTAAAAGGTTAATCACTGAATAAAGCTGAATGACACTCACTGTTTAGCTTTTAGTACCTTGTTTTTTGTTAGGGGTTGTGCTAAGTGGGTTAGCATTAAAGCTAAACCCGACTATTGATGCAAAACAAAGCTCCTTTATTGAAAGGCAATTCCAGAACGCGGACTGTAATGCTGACCGACAGACTCCCTTCACTTAAAAACCCAGTGAGCATAAACACAGCAAACAACAACAGCAGTCTATAGAACCAGAAAAGCCAGAATGAAGTCCTTACTTAGAGGGGCAGCATGCACTTACAGACAGAGCAACAGCATGAAAGCTACCAACTCAGACAAACAAATGATGCAGAGAATAAATCAGAACTAAAGCAGAGGAACCAACAAGGACATGTAGACTCGTGGGCTATTAGGCAACTGTGACTACGTCATAAATACCACATGACTTACGGGTCCTTGGCCACACTGTCAGGCAAACAAAGGAGGCAGCCTAATAGCATTAGCACGGATTACCACCGAGTGCGAGGCAAGACTGCACTTATTCGAAGAAAATGACCGCGAATTCCGAAATGTGACTTTTGTCCGAAGTTGTGCAAGGCGACAGAAGAGCGAGGTATGCAGAAAAACTATTCTCGGCATGGAAGAACTGTATGTGATGCCCGGAACAATGTTTACACCACTGACTGAACTGAAGCGACGCTACCTCCCGAACCCTCCGAAACTAGACATTCATATATACCTTGAACAAGTCGTCTAGCCTCACACAGAAGAGCCTGAAAGCCTACAAAAGTCTGGAGGCACACAAATATTTTGTGGCCGGATGGGTGAGAGGTGAAGTCGTACCAGCTCGAAGCGAGCAAGTCGCATGTCATGGCAAAGGTGAGTTTCATAGCTATTAATAAGTCTAAATAGTGAACTGAATTTCACCTCTATAGTGTAATAGTCCCTGATTCCACTCCATAGAACTAAATTATTTTTTACACAAAAACAACAACAACAACAACAACAACAAGCTGTCTAACATGGTTTTGCACCGAGGTAGACAGTTCTGTTTTCCAAATACAGTGTCTTGTCCTGTTTGTAACCGGTATCATGGTTTAAGGGCTTTTAGCATCTGTTCAAAGCTGTGAAATTTCATATTTTTGCCCCGAAACTGACATTGAAAACAATTTTCTGCATACCTGCCCTTGTAGGGTGGGCCAGTAGGCATGGGACTTTGAGGACGACACCCAGACACGTCTGCAATGAAGCATGGGGGGAGAGAAAAAAAAAAACCCAACTCATTTCCATTGTGTAGGGAACTTTGCAAAAAAAAAAAAAAAAAACAAACAACCCCAAATGCAGTTTGAGAAAAACAAGTGCATCTGCACAATGAGGGATCGTTTAGAGTCCATATAATGGTTCAAAAATGTCCTCTATTGTCAGTCAAGTGTACGTCACAATTCCACATCTATCACGTCAACAATGTTGTCGGACTATGGGTACGGCGGGGGTTGGGTTGAGCTACATCGAGGTAGCGAGGCGAAACCTGACAGGCCACGTCGAGGGCAAAAGAGAGCGAATACTATAGAAACAATTAATCACTAAATTTACAACTGGCTTCTGGAGGTCTGCCATCACGGATTCATGTTGAAGCTCACATACGAGATATAGAATTTTGAATACTGTAACTAATGTGTAGAATATTTATGGCCTGTTTGGAAAAAGAGAGATTGTACTGTTTCTGTATTATATTGCAAGCTGTTTTAGCTATACAGTCATCCCTTGCTACTTCGCGCTTCAGCGCATCACAGATTTTTCTAAAATATTCATCAAAAAAGAGCAGTAACATTTCCTCAATGTCCTTTTTTATTTTTGAAATGACTAAGTTTTAAAAATGTGTTTTTACAACTTAACAATTTTACTTAGGCTCAACTCACTTTGCTGCCTGACGTCCGCCTTTTCTGTTACAGGAATGCTGGGAAATTCACCTCATCTGATCGGCTCACGAGATTACAGAGTTGAGTCGATAGTGAATTTGTGGCCTCCCCCCCCCTCAACATTTTCACCATTATATAGGGAAAAAAGTTAAGGGAAAGGCACAACACTCGACAATATTGCAATCTCCATGGACTATTCGTACTACTGTTAGCAGATGTGATAAAATCTGCAGCCACAGGGTCATTTTGGGAACGACTGACACCCCTGCCTTCAGCCCTTAACCCCAGGGTCTCAAACTCATTCCCAAAAGGGCAGTGTGGCTGCAGGTTTTTGTTTCAACCAAGTTTGTTTCACCTAATGACACGAGTCTTCAGGCGTGCTGCTGTTTGGTTGAAACTCTGTAGTGAGAGTAATGAGCAGGTGGAGGGAAATCTAGTCTAGTAGAGGGTCTAGTGAGCTGTTCAGGGTGTATCCCTGCACTGCATTCCTACAGTGTGACGTCACTTCCTGGGAGTGAACGCTGGCGCGTCTGTGCTGCCGCTGCTCTCTGGAATTGTTTGTTGTAACCTGTAACCCTGACCTCGATCTGTTTTCGCCTATCTAGGCATTTTATTTTTATGTCAGTTTAGACGTCCGAGTTTAAATAACTTTACGTGCCCTACGTATTCGCCTCTGAAATCGATATCGAGTTGTTTTTGTACGGTTGCGAGATTGCTGACCTGTCTACCTGCGCGCTAACCCTCTGGCTACCTTCGTGACCCGCCCTCCTGGATGGATCACCTTTGCCACGGGCTGATCGAATTGAAATACCGGTAGGCCTAGTCTAGCCCTGCTGCTGCGATCCAACTACAAACTTTGGGATTACTTGTGAACTGGCTACCTGATTCCTGATCCTTGTTGGATGGTGCGGATTTAACAGCTGTGGAGTATCTGTGGATGCTGACTCCGAGATCAACTCTCATCGGATGGTCTGTCGGTGTGTGCCTGTTTATTTTGTGCGAGCCCGCTCGGGGGTACTCTGCTGGCCTGGTAAGTGCCTTGCTTGCTACTTAGTGGGTGAGTCTCTTGTGCATGTCAGTGGAAACTCTGCCTGGCTAACGTACTAACGATTGGTTCTATTAATGCGAGCCCTCTCATAGGTAGCCTGTCCGATAGTTGTCTTGCTCTCTGCTTTAGTGGGTAAGCCTACTTATTCGTGCCGGTGGTCCTGATGGCTAAATCGCTTTGAACTAATACTGGCCACTACTGCAGACTGCCCCTGCCATGAACTCACGGTGAGAGGAGTCATCACACCTGCTTAGCTTACTCTGCCTCCCATTCCTCCCGATGCGACGCACAGTGTTGCTGCTCTGTAGCCTTGTCCTAGGACTTTGGCTGCTATCGGATGCACACTGTCAATTCCTGCACAAACTGCCCCTATCAACGATGGCCCTTAACTACACAGCTGCGTTCATGCAGAGCCTACGAAAGGACTCTTACAAATTCCCCGGTATCCTAAAAATGCACCAACACCTGGGCATTATACGTCGGCCGAAATATATCCATCGAGGATCTCGTCGGTCATTTTCTCGTCTTGCTCATTCCAATAACATTGATTCCGTTTGGAGTGGGTATCGCAACTGCGCTGGTGCGCAAAACCGAACTGTAAATGTGGACAATTTGTGTGCGGTAAAATTTTCCATGCCAACCCACACCCCTTGCTCTACCAAAAACGCATCATTTGCCCTATTAAATGTACGATCCCTTAACAACAAAGGACCTTTCATCAACGATACAATAACTGATATGAACTTGGACTTTATGTGTTTGACAGAGACATGGCAGCTTCCCAATGACTATATGACACTAAATGAAGCCGCGCCTCCAGGCTATGTCACTCTTGCCAAGCCTCGCCTGTCAGGACGCGGGGGAGGTCTGGCTGTAATCCATCGCTCCTGTTTTAAAGTTGACCCTGTGCCCCTGCCTGTTTTTACGTCTTTTGAATGTCTTTCATTTAGTTTTACTGGGAGCCAACCATCACTTGTTTTATTAGTATACAGACCCCCTAAGACCTCATCTGCTTTTATAACTGATTTTACTGAGCTGCTCTCCTCGATGTGTCCTAAATATTCCTCTATTGTTGTGTTGGGTGATTTTAACATTCATGTGGATTCTAACCAGTGCAATATTGCCAGTCAATTTTTAAATGTTTTAAACTGTTTTGATTTTACCCAGCATATAAATTTCCCCACACATTCTAAAGGTCACACCCTTGATCTTGTTTGTTCCAGTGGAACAGCTTCACCACATGACATTTCACCCAAAGACCTCTCTGTCTCTGATCACATTGCCATTCTTTTCCACCTTGCTATCCCTGTCCCTCAGCGACGCCTCCGTCCCCTCCGCTCCATCACATACAGAAACATTAGAAACATCAACATGACAGACATGGAAGACCTACTACAATCCCAGCTCTCAGTTCTACCACTCAGTCCTTGCTCTGATGAGCTGGTTACATTCTATAACTCCAACATCTCTGCTACATTGAACAAACTTGCCCCCCTGAAAACACGAAAAGTCTCATTCTCACATTCAGCCCCCTGGTACACACCTGAGTTGAGGGAAATGAAGGCTACTGGCCGCAGGCTAGAGCGGCTCAGTAGAAAGACTGGCCTCACTGTCCACACACTTGCCTATAAAGAACATGTCCATACATACAAGGAAGCACTCAACACAGCCAAGACATCATACTACACTTCAATTATTAGCAAAGGTCAGAATAATCCCAGAACCCTCTTTTCCACTGTGCACAAAATCCTCCAACCACCTACAACATTTCCTCTTACACCATCAACAGATCTCTGCTGTGAGTTTCTTCAGTTTTTTGGAAACAAAATCAGTACCCTCTACAGTCAGCTACAGTCTCTCTCCTCCCACACTCTGAAGGAAAACCCATCTCAACCCATAGCACCTCCACAGCCTCTCTCCTCTTTCTTTACTATTACAGACGAAACTGTACATGACCTGGCCACTAAAGCCAAGTCCACCACCTGCCTCCTGGATCCTATGCCCACCCCTCTTGTCAAGGCCTGCTTACCTGCACTTTGTCCCCTCATTTCCAATATAATCAACACTTCCCTCCTGACAGGCACTGTCCCCAAGTCCCTTAAAACTGCTGCTATTACTCCCATTTTAAAAAAACCTGGAGCTGCAGCAGATGATTTCAATAACTACCGCCCCATTTCAAACCTCCCTTTCTTGTCTAAACTGCTAGAGCGCACTGTGGCTGCACAGCTACAGGACCACATGACCTCCTGTAGCCTGTGGGAGGAACTGCAATCCGGCTTCAGGGCTAAACATAGCACCGAGACCGCCCTAGTGAAGGTCATAAATGACCTCCTAGTGGCTGCCGATACCGGTCATTTTAGCATTCTCCTGCTACTTGACCTCACAGCTGCATTTGATACTGTCTGCCACAACACACTACTCACACGTCTTGAAACACAATTAGGCATTACTGGCACTGCACTTTCTTGGTTTAGGTCTTATCTCACGGGTAGGGAACAATTTGTCTCAATTGGTGATTTCCGGTCCCCCAGTACACCCCTCCCTCACGGTGTCCCCCAAGGTTCTGTTTTAGGCCCCCTGCTCTTCATCATTTACATTCTCCCCCTGGGTCAGATACTACGTCAACATGGCCTACATTTTCACTGCTATGCCGATGACACACAAATCTACATTCACTCTAAACCCTCTCACTTACTTCCCCTTTCACATCTGTCCACATGCCTTAACGACATAAGCAACTGGATGACACATAATTTCTTGAAACTCAACCATACCAAGACAGAAGCCATAGTCATTGCCACTCCAACTCTGCTCAAAAAGTTAAACAATACGCAGTTCTCCATTCCTGGCTATTTTACCACTACCTCATCTGAAGTAAAAAATCTTGGTGTCATTTTTGACTCTACTCTCTCATTCGACTCACACATAAAACTTATCACTAAAACAGCATTTTTTCATCTCAAAACCATCTCCAGACTCCACCCCTTTCTCAGTCTCACCACTGCAGAGACGCTCATTCATGCATTCATTACCTCCAGATTGGATTACTGCAATGCTCTGCTTACCGGCCTACCAGCTAAATCCATAAACAGACTTCAGTACATACAAAACTCTGCAGCTAGACTCCTCACTCACACCAGACCCTGGCATCACATAACACCCATCCTGCATCAGCTGCACTGGCTTCCTGTTCAGTATCGCATTCACTTCAAAGTCCTCCTGCTGGTCTACAAGGCCCAACACAACCTAGCACCCACATACCTCACAAATCTTCTTAACCACTACCTTCCCACTCGCACCTTACGCTCCTCTGACTCACACCTTCTGTCCATCCCCTCCTCAAATCTCCGCTCTATGGGTGACAGGGCATTTAGTGTTGCTGGCCCAAAACTCTGGAACAGTCTCCCACTGTCAATACGCCAATGTCCTTCCCTCTCCACGTTCAAGTCCTCCCTGAAAACCCACCTCTTCACCCTTGCCTTCCCTTCTGAATGACACTCAAAAGTGCTGTATTACTTCTTGTTTTATTCTTATTTATTCTATTTTTTTATTTTATTCTGTTCTAGTTGATTGGATCTATCTGTTTTTACTCTGTTTTACTTTTAGTCCTTCAGTACCTCATGCTTTTATTTGATGATATGTATTGTGTTAGTAATTCTATGCACTGTTTTATTACTTTTATTTCCTAATCTAATGTATTGTTTTTATCAATCTGTAATGTTCAGTGTCCTTGGGTACCTTGAAAGGCGCTTCAAATAAAATGTATTATTATTATTATTATTATTAGTGAGGTGGAGGTATGCCCTGGAAAGGAGAGAAATGAAGTTTAGCCGAACCAAGACGGAAAGGAAAGGTGTACGAGACGGTGGGGAGAGCGGCGATATTGTATGGTGTAGAGACAGTGGCACCGTGTTCGATGTGTTGGAGACAAAGCCAGACTGCACATTCTGAGAATCAAATGTGTACACAAATCAGTTCCATGGACACAGCAAAGATGTATAAAAGTAATACAGGGCTTTTATAAAACTTTTTGCAAACCTTCAGCAAAATAAGATCTCTCTACATCTCCCGATGAAATAAACAAATGACAGTTCCAAGTCAAAACCACTTGTCCCAATTATTTTCCAGACTATAAGCCGCAATTTTATCATTTTTTTTTCTAGTTCGGCCAGGGGGGGCCCAATTATGTGAATTTTTTTTTTTTACACATAATTATGTTCGTTATAACACGGCTCAATTTTTTTTTTTTTTTTTTTTTTTTCAAACCAGCCAGCCCGACTACTTACCTAACAAAACTACTAGCCAATCAGAAAATCAACTTGCCAAAGTGTGTCTGATCTCAGTGGGTTCAAGCCTTGGTAAAAATGACAAGATATGAAAAAAAAAAAAAAAAACCCCAAATGCAGTTTGAGCAAAACACAAGTGCATCTGCACAGTGAGAAGTCGTTTAGAGAGTCCATATAATGGTTTAAAAATGTCCTCCATTGTCAGTCAAGTGCACGTCACAATTCCACATCTATCACGTCAACAATGTTGTCAGACTATGGGTACGGCAGGGGTTGGATTGAGCTACATCGAGGCGAAACCTGACTGGCCGCGACATGATCAGTCGACGACAGGCCACGTCGAGGGCAAAAGAGAGGGACTACTATAGAAACAAATAACTAAATTTACAACTGGAGGTCTGCCATCACGGATTCATGTTCAAGCTCACATACAAGATATAGAATTTTAAATACCGTAACTAGTGTGTAGAATATTTATGGCCTGTTTGGAAAGAGAGAGATTGTACCGTTTCTGGATTATATTGCAAGCTATTAGCTATACAGTCATCCCTTGCTACTTGATGCTTCAGTGCATTAGACTTTTCAAAAATATTAATCGAAAAACAAAAAAAAAAAAAAAAAGGAACATTTTCCCTTAATCTCCTTTATTTTTTTGATGAATATTTTTGAAATGATTTTAAATAAAGTGATTTTAGAACGTAACGTAATTTTATTTTAGCAGATGAAAGGTAAAAACACTTCAAGTTGAAAAGTGGAACAAACTGTTTTTAACACTGGGTAAGCAACCCTGAAATAAACTGCTAAATTAAGATATTAAGATATTAAGGGGTGTTTTGAATCTCTGTGTCTTAATGTTACGAAGGGTTTTATTAATAGGTATTGAGGAAACAATCGCTTATTTACTTTTACAACAGCAAGCAAACGGTTTGTCACATCAATTCCAGAACTCAGCACAACTGAACTCGCTAACTTCCAAACTGTTAACTTTAATTCTTCTCACGAGCAGGGTGCATGTGTTAGGCGGAACTGAGCCGTGTGTAACCGTTATATAATCATTATGACCCGGAATAACGCTGTTACGCTGCACATACACTGTCATGTTAGCCAGTTAGCGAAGGTTGAAATACAGTTTTAAATAGCTTAGAAGATAGTCGGACAAAACTGTGGCTGTGTCCAGACTAACCGGATTGAAGTTTGATGAACGGAGGTGTTGGCAAAACTTGGAGCGAGCAAGAGAGAGCGAGGAGCTCACAGCGATAGCACACGCAGAGCAGGACCCACTATGATGTGAACAGATGTGTTCATCCGCGAGGAACTATAGGCAGGCACGAAACACAGCTCGCACATTCCCACGTTCTTTAAATCCAACACCCATGAACATGTCGTTTCAGCAGCGCGTGATGTCCTCTCTGGATTTGTTTATTAGCATTTCTTTGAACGATATTAACTTTTAAAATTAAAATAAACAATATTTTAACAGACATTTCCCATGCGCCCCGCTCGTGCATAGATAAGTAGTGTATGGGGACACAGACACAATTAATGCGCCATCGGCGCAAAGGCGCAGTCTGTAATGAATCCTGAGGGTGTACTCTGCCCTCGTCCGGAGTCGGCTGAGGTGGGCGCCAGCCTCCCTGTGACCTGAATTAGGAATAAGCGGTTTGGAAAATGAATAATTACTTCAACAAATGGCATTACAGACATCCAGAAAAGAAAATTAATACCTCAGATAAGAATCTATGTCTTTCATAAAGGAGATCACATGTCATGCAATGAAAACTACTGATGGTTGTTGAGTAAAAACATCAGAATCAGTACAAATTACACACATAAAAACATAAAAGCATCTTCAATTAAATCGTCACACTTTTTGAGGCTAGATTTAATCTGTAATTCTCTAAATATTACTCACTATTTAAATTTTAAACCTTTAAATTTTACCTTTCATGTTGATTGTGATGGAAATGAGTCAGAGCATTGTCGGAAACAAAAACATGTGTAATGACCTGATAAATATCAGAAATCATTGTTACTCTTCCATGGAGCATGGGAATGCCTGATTGTATTTTCATTCGTCATGTTTAAAAGAACTGGCAGGAAGCACGTGAGAGAAAGAGCTGGCGGGAAGCAGAGGGATACAAGAAGATGGGCGGGAGAATGAGAAGATCGATTTTGATTTTTTTCTTGGTCCCGTGTTTTATCCGTCTACCGGACTGTGAACTGCCGCTGGTTACCATGCTGGGATTTGCGTGTTAGTGACTGTTATCGCTTAACGGAGTGTCAGTTTTTTTTACGGTTGAAAGGGAAGCTGGCGGTGTTAGCGTAGCTGTTGCTCCCATACGAGAAGCCGAGGCTGAGCGGAAACGACGGCATCTTTCCGCCTGATGATTGTGGCGTTTACCTACCTGTTCATCGCTGCTGTGCTGTGGAGACTGAAGAACACCAGAGGGACTTCTTCCAGATAGAAAATATTTTCAATTCAACAAGATGGAGGTAAAGCTGTCCTATTCTCAAAGAGTTACACCATTAAAGCGTGACAATGAAATTATGAAACAATTTCTCCCACCAAGTACTTGGTGTAATTTATTTATTTCCCCTTCGGGGCTTTTTTCCCCTCTAACGTTTAAGTAAAGTATTTTAAGTTCTGTTAATACACATGCAAAATTGGGTTTGTACTGAGTTGTTTATTTCTACATGTTTTAAAGTTGATAAGGTGCCATATTTTGCTTACTTTACCTCAGGGTAATTCACCTAGCTTTCCCGGTAGCCTCTAAATATTATTTTCAGGAGAGTGAGAGTCACACTTAACCCTTGACACGTTAATGCACAATGAGATGTGCCTTTCACCACTACATGGGTTTTAGTTAAAGGAGTACCTACCTCAGTGTTTTACTGCCATGTGTTATATTCGACGAGCCGGTGGGGAAAGGGTTACACATAGATTACCGGGTGTCCTTCATGTTCACAACTGTAAGCCTGTGAAATAAAGTTAGATAAACCATGTTAAACTACACTCAAAAATTGAACGAATAAATCTGAATAAAGTTTGAATATTCCTGAGATGGTGAATGGGCCTAAAGGAGACCCTCTTTAACCTCTGGCTGGGGTGTCAAACTCGTTCCCAAAAGAGCCGTGTGGCTGCAGGTTTGTTTCAACCAAGCAACAGCACACCTGACAACTCAAGTCTTCAGGCATGCAGCTGCTTGGTTTAAACAAAAACCGGCAGGCCATTTTGTGGATGACTAACACCCCTGCCTTAACCCCTACTCCCATCCAAGTACTTACCAGGCCCGATCCGGATTAGCATCCGAGACCAGACGAGTTCACACGTTCTCACAGTGGTACAATTAAGAGCAAGAAACAAAACACCATTTGACCATTCAATAAACATTACTCAGCAGGTCTACAGAGACAAACATCCAAAGAGTGTCTTTATCCATCTAAAGAAAGCATACAACAGGATACCAAGAGAGAGGAACTGTGGCCTTGTATGAGGAAGTCTGGAGTGGCAGAGAAATATGGTCGAGTGGTACAGGACATCAATGGAAGCTGGAAGACAGTGGTGAGGTGTACCGTAGGCATGACAGAGGAGTTCAACATGTAGGTGGGACTGCACCGAGGATCAGCACCGAGCCCTTTCTTGTTCACTATGGTGATGAATAGGATGACATGAGATTTGACAGTAATCTCCATGGACCATTTGTACTACTGTTGGCAGATGTTTCATTCATTTTTTTTTTCTTTAACCAGACAGCTGGACTAGTTGCCTACCAAAGTTACTATCCAATCAGAAAATGAACTAGCAAAAGCATGTCTGGTCTCAGTGAGATCAACCTAGATTTAAACAGCTCGCGAGATTTCAGAGCAGAGTCGATAGTGAACTTGCGGCTTTTCTCCCCTCAACTTTTTCACTATTAATAGGGAAAAAGGTTAAGGGAAAGGCACAATACTTGACAAGATCGCAATCGCCATGGAATATTTGTACTACTGTTGGCAGATGTGATAAAACCTGCAGCCACACGGCCCTTTTGGGAACAACTTTGATACCCCTGCCTTAAGCCCTTAATCCCAGGGTCTCAAACTCGTTCCCAAAAGGGTCGTGTGGCTGCAGGTTTTTGTTTCACAAAGCAGCGGCACACACAGATTGACCGATGAACTGTCTGAAGTCACGAGTCGTCAGGTGTGCTGCTGCTGGGTTGAAAGAAAAACCTGCGAACCTTTGCCAACTTTCAGCACAATAAGATCTCTCTACATCTCCTGATAAAATAAACAAATGACATTTCCTAGTCAAAACCACATATCCCAATTATTACACATTTTATCAAACAGCTGTACATGTACAGGCGGAATGGGACCAGCCTCCTAAATGAAAAAAGAAACACACATTAAATGGAAATGACTCTTGAATACATGTCAATAAAGATGGTTCTTATTCCTGCACAACAAAATGCTCAATTGTGTACCGTATTTTCCGGACTACAAGTCACACTGTGGCCTTGGGGGGGGGTTGTGAAGTGACATTTTACACAATTTTGTTCCTCGTGCCTGAACACTGGAGTCGTCAGATGTAATGCTGCTTGGTTGAAACAGAAACCTGCAGGCACACAGATCTGTTGGGAATGGAGTTGGACACCCTGGGGTTAAGGGCTTCAGGCAGGGGTGTCAAACTCGTTCCCAAAAGGACCATGTGGCTGCAAGTTTTTCTTTCAACCAAGCAGCAGCACACCTGACGACTCGAGTCTTCAGGCAGTTGATTCATCAATCTGTGTACTGTATGGAGATTGACCAATCGACTGCCTGAAGACTCGTGTCGTCAGGTGTGCCGCTTCTTGGTACAAAGAAAAACCTGCAGCCACACGGACCTGTTGGGAAATGGGGTTTAACACCCTGGGGTTAAGGGCTTAAGGCAGGGGTATCAAACTCGTTCCCATAAGGGCCATGTAGCTGCAGGTTTTTGTTTCTACCAAGAAGCAGCACATATATGACCCGTTACCTCATGTAGATACACACACTGGTTTTTCATTCTACCTTACGTATATATACCGTTTTTTCATTCATTAATGTTCGCCGACCTCTGCTGACCTCTGCTTCTTACTAAAATGGTTTATGTCCAACCATTTCAGTAAGGAACAGATGGAGGGAAAACTGGGGAGGTATGTCCTGAAAAGGAGAGGAATGAAGTTTACCTGAACCGAGAAGGAAAGGTGTACGAGACGGTGGTGAGATCGGTGATGTTGTACGGTGCAGAGACAGTGGCACCGTGTTCAATGTGTTGGAAACAAAGCCAGAGAGACCAGACTGCACGATCTGAGAATCAAAATGTGTACACAAATCAGTTACATGGACACAGCAAAAATAGATACAAACTAATATCGGGCTAGGCGATGCAGACCAAAACCTTTAGTGAAATAAGATCTCGCTACAACTTCCGATAAAATAAGAAACAAATGACAGTTCCAAGTCAAAAGCACATGTCTCAGTTATTACACATATCAAACAGCTGTACATGTATAGGCGGAAGGAGACCAGCCTCCTAAATAAATAAAAAAGAAACCCACATTAAATTGAAATGACTCTTGAATATATTTAAATAAAGATGGTTCTTTTCCTGTACAACAATACTCACAGCTTTGTACCGTATTTTCCGGACTACAAGTCAGAATTTTTTTTTTATACTTTTGGGGGGGACGACACATGAAGTTTTGCAGACCAAAACTTTTTGCCGATCTCTCTACATCTCCCGATAAAATAAACACATGACAGTTCCAAGACAAAACCACATGTCCCAGTTATTGCACATATTTTATCAAACAGCTGTACATGTATAGGCGGAATGGGACCAGCCTCCTAAATGAAAAAAGAAAACACACATTAAATGGAAATGACTCTTGAATACATTTCAATAAAGATGGTTCTTATTCCTGTGTAACCGAGGTCTTTCTACCTCCTCCTCTGCGTTGTGTTCAACAAAAGACACGCCAACCTCGAGTTCCAAGTTGTGGCTTTATTTATTACTCTCTCTGATGAGAAATGAAAAAACATACAAAATATCCTCAGGAGTGTGCTTCAACACTGCAACTCCTGCCAAACAGGACACCACACTCTGCTCTAAGAGTTTCACCAAAAGAGGCAGGAAAATGGACGCGCACACGTTTAAGTACCCAGCGTGAGAAAACCACGCCCCCTGATTGCCTGAAAATGCACTGAAGTGCTGCAAATGCCAATACTCGGAAGCAAATGCTGAGAAAATGGGGGGAAATTCAGTGAAACACATATTGCCTCCTGCTACACTCACCCCCACTGACTTCACTGAATTTCTAATCACATTAGCCACCAAGTAAAACAACCCCAAAAGAGAAGAAAAAACAACAACCAAAAAAAAAAAAAATACATCAAATGTGTACCACAGACCAATGTACCCCACAAACATGGACATTGACAGTCCGTCAGCTAAAGATGCTGTCCAGTGAAGGACTCGAAAGGAGAGGGGCCGGAGCTAGACCCCCCAAACCAATCTCAGTAGAGGTGCCATATACACCTCACCACTTGGAGCACATTACCAAGTATCAAAACAGTCGATAGATGGACACACATGAAATGGACACATTCCTCACTCACAAGTGAGGTACAATCAAAGAGAAATTTGAAAAACAAAAACAAAAAAAAAAAATTGTATATGAAAGGAAACTTATCACATGACATATGCTACACAACCCACAAAAAGGACAATAAAATAAACTGTCTAACGAGTTCTCCCAAGGAGGCATCTAACCCACTAAGCAGCCATGGTCTGTATGAGCCTATTGACTGGTCTTATCAACCTACCCCGCCTGGTACGCAGCCCCACCCGACCTGGTGACACATGAGTAGAGGGGGCATCCATAAGTGCAGGAGGACTAACAGACGGTATGGGCTCAGTGGATAGAGCATCGACCGTACACCAATCAGCGGTGGCATGGACGGAATGTTTACTCAGTGAAACCATTGAATGACTATCCAATCCCTCGTTCCCAGAGTTTGTACTATCCCGTCCGTCAACAGACACTGACCCAAGAGCCCCTGAGTCCCGGCTACTCACACTAGAGCTACTGGAAAGACTGGCAACCCAATTCACAGTCCTGTCATCAGTGTCATTTTCCACACTGGCCTGCTGGCTATCAGGTACGCTCATACTACCACCAGAAAATGACATCTGGTCATCTCGCTCATCTGTTTCAGGAAGTGGTAGGAAGTTAACTGGCAAAATCAAGTTTCGGTGCACTGTCTTCACATTCCCAGCCGGAGCCTTAATTTGGTAGGTGTGAACATGATCATTTTTAGAAATGACAGTGTACAGTGTGCCCTCCCACTCATCAGCCAACTTTTTCTTCCCTCTTTCTCCCTTGTTCGCGAGCAAGACACGGTCACCCACGACAACCGGCTGACCCTTAGTCTTCCTGTCGTAAAGCTCAGTCTGTCTGCGCTGCTGCTTTTCCGTATTAGCTTGAGCCAAAACCATAGCCTCCCGCAAATCCCTCCCCAGCGACTCCACATATGTGTCCATGTCCACTGTGTCACCATCCAGCAGAACACTCTTAAACATCAAATCAACTGGTAACCTGGGAGTGCGGCCATACATCAGAAAGAAAGGGGGGAATCCCGTGGTTTCGTGCACGGTACAATTGTAGGCAAATGTAAGACTGTTCAGCATTTCTGGCCATTTGACCTTTGACCTGGGTGGAATATTCCCAGCGTGCGGTTCATCCTCTCTGCTTGACCATTCCCCATGGGGTGATATGGAGTGGTGTGAGACTTGTCCACCCCAGCCAACAAAAGCAGCTCTGTAATTAAAGAACTCTCAAAGTTAGCCCCCTGATCCGAGTGAATACAAGCAGGAAACCCATACACACAGAAAAATTTGTTCCAGAGAACACGGGCAACTGTCTTAGCAGACTGATTAGGGCAGGGGAATGCACACGCCAGTTTAGTGAAATGGTCAGTAACCACTAAAACATCCACAGACTTGTTGTTCGAGCCTTCGGCAGACCAAAAGTCAATACAGACCAATTCCAAAGGAGCCGAGGTAGATATCGACACGAGAGGGGCCCTGGCCTCGGGTTCCGGAGCCTTGCTCACAATACACCTTTTGCACCTGTGCACATAATGTCTCACATCCTTTTCCAAAGTATCCCAATAAAACCTCTGCCTAGCCAGCCACAGAGTACGCTGCTGGCCCTGGTGGCCCGCTTCATCATGCACCCCTACTAATACTGCTGAGCTCAGTGCTTCAGGTACGACATACTGAAAAACGTTCCTCCTAGACACAGGATTCTTTGACACTCTATACAGCACACCCAACCGTACTGTGAGTTTACCCCACTGTCTCAGAGTCCTTAATGTCTCCTGAGACTCATGCACCCGCTCCCGTCTGGACGGGCGCCGCCCCCTGTCGACAAAGAACCGAACTCTAGAAATAGTGGGATCTTGACACCGCTTGTCATACAGCTCCTCACGACTAAAGACAGGCAAGGTATCCTGACCAGCCATAGACATGGCTTGTAGCTGCTGGGTATGAGAGATCGCCCCGAGTCTAGCAGCGTGCTCCCAGTTACGAGAGGACTGCAACACCGCTGACACTTCATCACGTGAGACTTTACCCCCTAACACACACTGAGCGGCAGACGTGATCACACCACACTCCTCGTCAGATACAGAGGCTGCTCGCTGCTCTCTCAACTCAGAAAGTTCAGAGGACAGACGAAACATGTCCTGAACTGAACCCACCTGCAAGCTCTCTGCTGCCTCAAGCAGCTCAACATACGGCGTTCTAGTCAGGCGATGCATAACCCTGGGTCTCACAAACGGCTCCCTGCTCAGAGAATCTGCAACCACGTTCCTAGGGCCCGGTATGTACAAAATGTCAAAATCAAAAGCTGCCAGCCTAGCTACCCAGCGTTGTTCACAAGCATCAAGTTTTGGCTTTGTCAGAACATACTTAAGTGGGTTATTATCGGTCCACACAGTAAACCTATGACCCCGCAACCAGTGACTAAATTTATCACAGATAGCCCACTTCATAGCGAAGAACTCAAGCCGATGAGCAGGATATTTAGACTGGGCATGGTTCAATGACTTACTTGCAAATGCAATAGGCCGCGCTTTGCTCTCGCCAGGCTGCACCTGAGACAGTACAGCTCCAAGTCCACTAGTGGAAGCATCAACAGACAAGAGAAAGGGTTTTGAGAAGTCTGGATGCGCCAGAGTCACACAACCCACCAGCGCAGACTTAAGACCCTGGAAAGCCTCTGCACACTCAGAGGACCAGTCCTGAGGGCAGAGCCTCCTCTGCCGCACAGGTCTGCTCACACCCCTGCCTCTTCGTGGTCGCTTAGACCCTCCCGTAAGCTCAAAAAGTGGCTTCGCAATCACAGAACAATTCTCAATGAAATGCTGATAGTAAACTACCATACCCAAAAAGGAGCGGAGCTTACCTGCTGATGGTGTGACTCCATCAGCCTCCATCAGATCTGACTGTGAGACATTCACAGTAGCCTCCACCTTATCTGGATCACTAGCAACACCGTCCTGCGCAATTATATGCCCTAAAAATTTCACAGACCTCCTGAGGAAGTTGCACTTAGCAGGCGACAGCTTTAGGTTGTGCTCTTTCAGCCGCTCAAACACCATGCGTAACCGTTGCAAACTCTCCTCTTCTGACTTCCCAAACACCAATAAATCATCCAGATAGCACAGGAGACTTAAGAAATTTTGATCACCAAAGATAGAGAGCATCATTCTCATGAAGGTGGCAGGAGAGTTACACAGGCCCTGCGGTAGCCTGTTGTACTCATGCAGCCCTAGTGGCGATGAAAAGGCTGTATATTTCTTGTCACCCTCATGTAATGGTACATTGTAATAGCCAGACGTGAGGTCCATGGTGGAAAAAAATACATTTCCACCTAAAGCTGCAAGAACATCCGCCTGGTGCGGGAGTGGGTGGGCATCTTTAACGGTGCGCGCATTAAGCCACCTAAAGTCAGTGCAGATCCGCAGATCTCCATTTTTCTTCCACACTAACACCAGAGGAGAAGCGTACTCGCTACAAGACTTCCTCATAATTTCCTTCTCCTCCATCTCATCCAAAGTCTCCTTCAACTTCTGGTAGTGTGCTGGGGACAACCTGCGATATGGCAGCCGAAAGGGACGATCATCCGTCAACCTAATCCTGTGACAAAACTCACGCGCCTCCCCACAGTCAAGATGGTGACGAGAAAAGACAGACTCATACTCTGTTATCAGATCAACCAATTTGTCCTTCCAATAAGCAGAGACCTGACAACCCTCAATGGGTATGGAACCCAGCCCAAGATCCAGCAGTGAACCAGCACCATGACCCACACCACTACCAGAATCACTCCTAAGAGATAAGCTGGCATGAGAACTGCCCGCACTCACCTTAGTCACCTGCTGTGAAATCAATTCCTGATCAAAATCTTCCAGTGCGACACATGGATACACATCAGCCACTTTTGCATTTTTGCGCAAAGTCACTGCCACAGACATGGGATTGACAACTTTGACTGGCAGCCACCCATCTCCCCACATGGGCGAGACAACACGTCCAACCAGAATCTGCCTATTGATACAGCGTGAGGTGCTGGGCTCCACAACAACCGTGCTGCCAACAGAGATATGCGTCTTAGGCGGAAGCCTACCCCACACAAGATGTTCCGACATGGGCTGTAGCGTGACTGCACTTCTCAGCCTCAGTGTGCCTACTTTATCTGGGATAGACCCACCTCTCCACCTCTCCAGACTAGACAGAAGACGCAAAAACTGGCTATTGTCATCCTGGCCCGCAACATCTGGCTGGCTCACCACCCGCCAGAAAGCATCACTAGACTTAAATTGTCCGATCAAAGGTTTCAAAACATTCGTACCAATAATGAACGGGTCCACCTGGCCCTCCACAATCAAGACAGGTACCTCAAAATTGAACCCATACAGTTCAATGTTCAATACACACATCCCCAGGGGGCTGGTCTGTTTACCCCCACATCCAACTAGGACAACATCAACAGGAGCTGGAGACTCACACGGCAACACACCTGCTTCCCTCAGACGCGATACAGCATCAGCACTAAGCGTGGTCGCCATCGACCCCGTATCCGACATCCCCTGTAACTCAACTTTGCCCTGCACCAACACAGACGTGTAAAACAGATTGTCCCTTTTGGAGACCCTCATAGTGTTCTGCATGACTACTGTACTTGATTTCGGTAATGTTTCACACAGATACGAATACACAGACTCAATGTCTTCATTTATATTGGAGGTTAAACCAAGAGGCCTGCCACTGCCCTCCTCCGAATGGAGGCCCTCTAGTTTCCCTGAGCCGGCCCGGGTCTCCGTGCATGCCCCGCAGTCCCAGAGCCAACAGCACGCCTCGCACCCCGAGCCCTACTCTGACACTGCGCGCGTGTGTGCTCCGAACTAAAACATGAAAAGCACAATCCGTGCCCCCTGCAATGAGACAGAGTAGAGTGATCAGAACCCTGACACACATCACATCTCAAATTACGTTTCAAACTCTGCTCAGGGTGGCGTTGAGCAGCCTGAACATTGCACGCTAAAACTTTCTCCAACATATCCAGTAGCTTGTCCACTGTGGCGCTCTCTGATGCTGCACTATCCGACACGCCCACCCCCACTAGCTCATCAGACGGCACATTGCCACTCACACTCTCATTAACGGCAACAGCAGCGTGCTGCAACACATGACCCCCCCTGTCTCTTGTGGCACCGCAAATATTCATCAAGACGGGCCTGAACTTCACTCGCCGTCCACTCACTCTGTGGCTTGCTAAGAAACATCATAGACAGGTCACGGTCAGGGCAATGTCTGACAAACATGGCAGCGACTTCCACAGCCTGCAGTCCTAACGAATTGGCCACACTACCCAGAGCCTGTTCTGCTACCTCAGCAGCTTTGTTTAGCCTAATCCAGTAATCAAGCGATTGTTCATTTACATATGGTGTGGTAGCATAAAAATCAGCCAGAGGCATACCAGAGTGCACAACACTGTCAAAATGCTGCCTGAGAATACTAAAAACGGCATCCACATTACCGGAAACAGATACCTGAACATTATTACGTAACCAAATACGAACAACATCTCTAGCACGGCCCATCAATCTGCTAAGAAGTTCATCCACTAGATCCCTTCCAGTGTAACCACTCTTACTGAGATAACCCCTCATCAATCCCTCCCACTCACATAGAGTAAATTTATCAGTACCATCCCCTCTAAAGAATGGCGGCTCTTTCCTCTCAGACTTAAGCACGATATTCAATTTTGTTGCATCAATAAGGGTACCACCCCATGAGGAATGGTCTGCAGCGAGGGATACTGAACCATGCTGAGCATTATCCAAAGGGTTGGCATTAACAGACTGACTCACATTATCATGAATCCCCCTCACCCGCTCACTGTCAACTGGGGTCTCAGGCTCAGAGAGATGGAATCTAGATATATCCTTAGGCACGGGTGAAAATGACAAATCAGGTTTCCCTGGAGTACTACACGTGAGAGAGCCCCTCCCCCTCCCAACACTACCGTACCCACTATCCACCCCTTTTTCCACCCCAGCTAGCCCAGAGCTACCGGTGCTAGCAGATGCCCCCTCAGCCATAGCAACCAAACTACTCAAAATACAATTGGAAAAGAAATATATAAAACAGACAGAAGATAGGAAAAAAAATGAAAGATTCACAGAATCAAACACTGTTCTAAATCACCCTTACTAAATGCATTTACAAGATAACAACCATAATAATACACATCAGAGTTTTTTTTTTTTTTTGTAAAATATACGTGCACGGTGTCCTCTTGCAGCA